>CM028129.1:511492500-511765000 GCA_016271365.2 Neoceratodus forsteri
CAGCTGTCATTTTTCAAATCCTAGTCAAAATATGTTTTCACACCTGTGGCATGGAATGACATTTCCATGTAGTGGAATGTCGTTTCAGCATGGATTTGAAACTTTACACTACCAGGCTTATGAAGTGGGGTAATAACAAGACTATGCTGACAGTTCGGTTGCTGTTTTAGCAGAAATGTAGTAAGTGCAGGGCCCAGATGGCCCTGCACTTCCATTGCAACATACATGTATGCATCTATGGAGGGATGGGAGCACTATAGGCAAATTAGGATACAATTAGAGTATCTTAAAAAGTAAGGAAATTTTTTAGAAAAAACTGCATTAATGCACTGGTTAGGGTAACTTAATGCGAAAAGAGTAGGGAAATGTGATGTTAGCTTCCAACCATAACCCCCCACCCCACCCACCAAGTAGCACCTCCCCCTCAGACCCTAGCCTCCAATCTGAAGAACAAGATACAGCTTCAAGCCACAGCCTCATAATGATACTCTCTTCAAAAGTTCAGAAGTATGTCTCACCACAGGTTGACAACATAATGTGTTGTACTTTTCTTCATGCTACGCCCTGTGGGCTTTGCATGAAGAAAGAATATTATGTCTGACATTGTTTGCTCATGGAATGGGGTGGGTATTAAGGTTAACAACCCCCTAGTAAGACACCACCACTGATTTGCCAAGACTGTGGAGACCCAAAACCCTAATGTTTTTTCCTTTTGCTGCTTGGGGGTTGAGGTGTTAGGGTTGAAAATCCTAACACCACATTTCCCTACTTATGTGGCATTAAGTTACCCTAACTGATGCATTAATGCAGTTTTTTTTGCAAATAATATATGTATGTATGTATGGCACTGTTTAGTCACTTTGTAGTCATCTTTAAATGCTGTTTGCACTATAAATTTGTACAGATTGTATAGTACTTTATATAAGATATGAACCTGCATAGATGCAAACTGTATTTTTAGATGTGGTATTTATAAATGTGGCTGTTTTTTAGTGATGTGTGTCTTAAGGAAGTGTCCATTTTTGGTGTGAAAATGTTTGACTATTTGGTGGAAGGGAACTTGCTAGAATGTTTGCTTCATTGCTACAATGACATTTGAAAATGATCTTTCAACACATCTGACTGTTCTTTTTGTGGCTGTAAGACTAGGAGTCCAGCTTTCAAGGGTAATTGTTCTGTATTTTCTGCTTAGGCACCAGTGGTACTGACCTTAGCCACTTTTTGGGTAAAGACTGTGTGTTGGTTTGGTGTACTTGATCACCTGGATTTTAACAGTCATAGAATGTCTATGCTGGAGCCATTTGCCAGTATAAGTAGCAGAGACCTTCCCCTAGGTAGCCAGTTATTTTATAGAGTCACTACTTTACAAGGAAGGAGAAGCCAATCCTCTAAACACAAGTATTATAAATAAAGAAATTAATACTGTATCAGATATTGAAAGCCAGTCTGCAGCTATTGATATAAGAACAGCCTGTATCCAATTAGAAAGAGTTGCATTAAAAGCATGAAGACTCTACTGGCAGAAGGTCAGTTTGCCTGCTTATTTGAGTGTTAATAGGGTCCCGAGGGGACTACATTTGATAAAACATCCAGTTTTTGGTAATGACAGGAGTGACTTTGTGGAACATTGGCAAGCCTTCTTGTTGCAGTTCTCCACTGTATTGATTAGCTATATATTTATGGACATGGAAAAAATTGAGTAATCAGTTAAACAGGACATATTGACAAAAGAAGCACAAATTAATAACTTTGTCAGTCATACTGAATTTATTTCAAAAATTTGATGATTTGATCAAGATATATGAGATGATAATTCACTATACTAAGGAGAGCATGTTTCAATGGGACAGGCATGACTACTGTGAGTGAGAAGTTTTGATTGGTGGAAAAAGGAAAGCCAGAAAAACAATCCTTAAGAAAACAAGTACAACAGGTCACTCACATGATGCTTATGTGAGTGGGTCTGACTCTGACAGTACAAACCAGAATTCGTTTTTAGACATAAGTGAAAAGTATATTCCTACAAATCAACAGGCCCTCCAAGCACCTGCACAAATCAACCCCTAGAGCATCCACTTGCCACAGCTAATTATGAAACACTGCCACTGCATAATGAGATTCCAAGAAGAAAAAGAAGAGCAAGATGGGGTACAAGCGGCAAGGGGAGAGGGAGACAGAACAATATACAGAAAAAACTATCAACACAGGGGCCGACAATATGCTAGTTATGGCAGAAGGAGACCTCAGAGAGGCAGCCACTACTAAGGGATGATACTGTTGTAAACATTTCCAGTAGCACCCTCACAGATAGAGAATACAAAGTGCCTCAAAGAGGTTTGACATTTATACTGATCAAGAAATTAAACAATTTTGATACAGTGGTGGACTTACTCAAATTCACCCAGAAGTTAGACCTGCAGGCTTTTTTTCACACAGAAACCATGGAGTACCCTGTATCACAACAGGGAGAATTTGTTGGGGGAAATTGCAAATTCAAACGACTTATGAAGGGATCTGAGATAGACAAGGGATGATTCTTCCCCCCCCACTTCAATTGAATGTTAACACCGGATCAGTCTATAAGGAAAAGTCATCATTTATTCCACCCTCTAACCAGATGGTTGACATCATTGAGAAAGCTGTTCTAAATGATTTGGAAACAAAACTTTTTGAAACACAAGCTGAAGTCAGATATTCAAATTGTACAAAGGAAGACAGACTAGCAATAAAAAAGCTAAAAAGTTATACAGAAATTATGACAGACAAAGGGGATCTATTGTTGTGTGGGGGAAAGATTATATTAATGAAATGTTATCACAACTGTTGGATACTAACTTTTATTCTCCATTATCACATGATCCAAAAGACAAATTTAAGGAAGAGACTGATTTGTTACAGGGTACTATTTCTGAGGATATGCACAATTTCTTGTGTGTGGAGCATCCTATATGAATGGACATTTATGGTCTGCCTAAAATACACAGGAGTTTGTCAGAACCTCCTGCGAAGCCGACTGTAGTGAGCATCAGCTCTTTGACTGAGCTGTTAGCTCAATTTGTGGATGGGCATATTAAACTTGTGGCCAGCATGGCTAGATCAATATATTAGAGACACTATAGATATTATTAACATCTTGGGGGTTGTTGGAGTCCAGTGTGACTGATCTCTTGTTATCCTTGATGTCTGCTCACTTTATACTAACATCCCCCATGAGGAAGGTCTGGAGGCCCTTAGGGAACAATTATATAGCATAACTACCTGCTCAACTCAATTGATTGAATTGTTGCTAGCTCTTACAGAAAAAGTTCTAAAATGTAACTGTTTCCTCTTTTTAGACAAAATGTATTTACAAACAAAGGGCACGATGATTGGGGCAGCACTAGTCCCCAATTACGCCGATATTTATTTGTCTAATTGGGAAAACTAGTTTGTTTTTGACAGTGTCAAAAATGCATTTTACTAGCATGTGGATTTATATAAATGTTTCATAGATGATCTCTTCATTATTTTGAAGGGATGCAGAGATGAGTTGTCTAATTTTGTGACTTACTTGGACAGCACTAATGAAAATGTAAAAGTTACGGTACATTGTGATAGTGCCTCAGTAAATTTTCTTGATCTCACCATTTCTAAGAAACCCAGTGGTGAACTGTCACCCACCACATTTGGCAAGAAACATTCTAGTGGGAAGTACGTCCAGCTTAAACAGAACTGTAGCCAAACAGAGCAATAAGAAATGAATGCAGAGGAGCTCAATGAATATTTTAGAATGAGAGACTTTAACTCTGATATGATAGAGAAGGCACAAGACAGAGTAGCCAATGTGAGTAAGGGGAAGTTATTTAGATGTCGGGACAATGCCAACAAAAAGAGATGACTGGTAGTACACCAAACTTCTTTACTACATTTTCTCCGCAAGCATATAAGATCCTTCTGGTTTTAAACAAATATTGGCACATCCTGGGCACAGATTGGAGACTGGAGGTGGTGTCAAAAGAACCACCAGAAAATTTTATAAGAGGGGTCTGAATTTGCATGACCAGCTTGTGAACAGCTTGTGCAGTGATAACAATAGTGGGGAAAGATACAAGAATGTTCTCCCAAGAGGCAACAACATGTGTTCTAAATGCAACCAGTGCAGAAAATTGAAACAAGGTGCTATTTTTACACATTGTGTTATGGGACAAGAGTTTTTGATTTCTGACTTCATTATTTGTAGTACTGTAAATGTGTATCTCGGTACTTGTAAAGTATGTTCAGCATTTTGTGTAGGCAAGACAAAATGAAGACTTAATGATTATATTAGTGAACATGTGTGCAATATTAACAAACGTGATGGAGTCAGTGCCTTAGCAGTTCATGCAGACAAAATGGAAAGGGATCACACATTCATGTTTCAAAGAACTGAAAAGGTATACAATAATGTGAGGGGTGGGGGGTCAGGACAGGAGGCTTCTGATGTGTGAGTCATTTTGGCAATGCAAATTGAGATCTGGTAGCCCATTAGGCCTTAATAAACATTTTCAGTTAGCCCCATTCATCTAAAGTATTTATTTGAAGCCTAAACTGTATTGAGACTATCAGGATATATGAACAAATGTTTTCTTCACTACAGTATTGATGCAAGTAGATTAAGGGATATCAGTGACTCTATAATGTTTATTTAGTGACTTATTTAGCAACTTGCTTATAGTATCTATGTTTTAAGTGCCCTGTGATTACGCAACGCTTAGTATTGTTACATGTTTAATATTCCTTATTTCCCTCTTTTCTGCCCTCCCTTCCCCATTCTTCCACCCCATCCCTACTCCCTGCCCTCCCTTCTTATTTTTTCCCCTTTTTCCCCCTGATTTTAATCCTGTGTGGTATACATATTTATTAAGGTGATATATATGTTGCCTTTTGAAACTGGAACTTTTTAGTCACTTTCAAATGATGTTTGCACTATAAATTTGTACAAAATGTGTAGCATTTTATAGAAGATATGAACTTGCAATGAATACTGTATTCTTTAAATGTGGTATTTAAAAGTGTGATTGTTTGTTAGTGTTGTAGGTCTTGATGACTTGTTTGTTTTTGGTGTGAAAACATTCAACGGTTTGGTGGAAGAGGGAACTGCTAGAATGTTTGCTGCATTGCCACAATAAAATTTGAAAATTATCTTGCAACATAGCTGAGTGTACTTTTTGTGGACCAATATCCCAGCTTTCATGAATTATTCTTTATTTTTTGCTTGGGCACCAGTAACACTGACCTTAGCTGCCTTTTGAACAAAGACAGTCTGGCATGCTATGTAATAGGTGTTTTTTAAATGTATATTGAAATATGTATCTTGGTATTGTATTGTTTTTAATTTTCACAGAACTAAGTGTTTTTCCCTTCACTATGTAACTTATTTATCCACTGTCCCTTTAAGGCTCAGTTGCTGTTTAAATGGGAGCCCCTGTCACAGTAGTCATGCCCCAGAGAAAGTGGTCTTAGCACCAATATGTACGCACACTTGTCATGTGACTCACAGGAGGACTAGCATCATTGCAGGCAACAGCAGGATGCCAAGAGGGACTTTTTATAAAGTAATGCCCAAAGCAAGCAATCCAGTCAGTCAATGTGAAAGTACACCTTGGAATGTGTGACTTTCCACCTGTAGGCACTAGCAGTTTGAAAAACAGCTGCTGTCCAATATTCAGGCCAGTGTGCAAAATACTGTGGACAATCAACACTTGAATGATATATGGCTTGCAGTTGAATATGCTGCTAAAAGTTTAGAAGGCTGCTAAAATGTGAGTATCTAATAAGCAACTGAGTATTTGCTGATCTTTTGCATTTGAAATAATTTATTGCACAATTACACTGACTTTTCACAAATAATAAATCTGCTCATAAACTAAAATAGGAAACTTGTATGCCTATACTTCTCCTCTGCGTGGAGATTGCACATCAGTACAGTTTGTGTGCAGATTTCCCAAAAATCATATTTTAACAAAATCAGCTGTAACCATAACAACTAAAACATTTATTATATACCATTCTCTTTCCTAGGCCAGAACCTGATTCTCTTAGGAAATAAACATACTTTCCTGATAACAACAGTATGTGAAGAAGTGAAAAGATATGTGACTAAATTATCTGGAGAGAAAGAGAAAGAGATCCAGTTGACCCAACAAGGACCCAAAATATAGCCTCTAACAGTTTTAAACAATGAACAGAATCAGACTATATGTTTCAGGTTGCCCAGCTGTTGTAAGCCACACAAACACAAATATGAAGTGAACATACTTTTTCCTTTGCTTAAAAACAGATTGCTTTCATAAATTTCTAACCTGTATTTCATAATCAGTGATCTTCTGATTTATCCAAATAATCCAAATACTGTTCCCTTCTTTAGGCAGTCATGTTAAATGATAACCAGGAATGCAGTCTTGATTTTGTAATAAATTCCAAATCTCTCTTTTTCAAATTGACTCTCATTCTATTTGTTTTTAAACCTGAGTCCTAACATGTTTTATGCAGGGTCAGAAAACAGGATGTGCAGGGGCTGTCGGGCCCTGTGCCAGATTTGGAACTGACTTCTAACTTGCTTTGCGCTACATTCTTCAGACCTTGTGTGAAGCAGGACCCAAGTCTTAACTTGCATTTCAAAGGGCCCTTTGGGTTGGGGATCTGTATTGTGCTCTGCCATTCAATTTGGTGGAACTGATGTGGGCGATGCATGGGGTGGGGGGAGTTTGGGTCCCAAAAATCTCTCATTAGTGTTTATAATTAATTTATTTTCCAGTATTAATTGCAGTACATTTGTAAAGTCAGACTGCAACTTAAACTGAGCTTCCTCAGAAGGTATGACTGGGCTGGTCCATCCCATATTTCAGCTTGGCCTGTCTTCAGTCAAGTATGGTATGTGTTTGGGCCGGCCCGCTGATGCAGTGGTAGCACTACTGCTTGCGATGCCAATGATGCAGGTTTGGAAGTGAGCTTGTCCATCAGATGGCCAGCCCGGAGGAGGGTTGAGCTTTCTATGGACTGCTCTCCTCCTCTGGGGGGGTGGCTAGGGAAGCTCCCGGTGCTCCTCCAACCCCTGGTGGAGGTCAGAGCTCTGACAGCTGGTGCTACTAGTTACTGAAGGTGGGGCAGACATCAACACGTGCACCCCAACAATATTGCACACTTTGTCTCCCGGGGAGAACACAAACAAACTCAGGCCAACCAGGATGCCACCCACCTTGCACTGCAGGTATCGCACCACTGTCCCATGGCACCTCTGGGAACTGCATCCCATTGTCCAACGGGAGGAAGATCCCCCTCCTGATGGTCCCATCCTGGGGGGCAATCCAGGGCTGTTAACCAGGTGGGTAAGTCCTGGGTCAGTGGATGACAGGGCTGGGTGTAGGGTGGGGCCGATGGGAGCTGGTCTGTCAGATACAGTGAAGCAAATAAAAAAGAATGGTGCGTGTTTTCAGTCAGGAGGCATATGTCTATGCTCAGGAGCAGCATGTATCTGTGATAGGGACTGGCATGTGCATGTGGTTCAGAGCAGCAGCTAAAGGAGCTCAGCAGTGGCGTCAACAGCATGGAGGGCATACATCTGAGGAGACAGCTGCAGCATCAAGGTACATAGTTGTTTGGTGAGAATGAATTAAATTAATTCAATTATATTTTTGCAGGATAAGATCAGTAAGTATATGCCCATTTTTAGGATAATCCTGCATAGGACACTCTACAATGCAGTCTATGCCACTTAATGAGGACACGGTTAATGGGGACGTTCGGTTAACCTGGACATTTCCCTGGCTACCGATTTTATCCCCATTAATTTCAGTGATATACTTTTCCTGTTAATTGGAACACCAGTTTTGGTTAATTGGGACATTTTGCCACACAATGTTGCTTAAGAATGAGTGTCTGACAGTGTATTTCATTCCCAACATGTTTGGTAAGAGGACTGAGCTGGCGCTCGCACAGCGAGTTAAAGTGATAGAAGCCTTGCAGGCACCTAAAACTTCACTGTCTAGTGTTGCCAAAGATTTTGGCATATCCAAAAGTCAAGCTGGCCATATTAGCCAGAATCGGGATGCTATACTCAACGAGTGGCAGGCCAATGTCAACCCGGTATGGAAGCGAATATGCGAGGGTAAAGATGGAGAAGTAGAGGATGCCCTTCTTCTGTGGTTCAATGGGGCTGTAACACGGAGCCGAATTCAGGATTTGTTCCCTGTTACAGACTGACTGGACTGCATGTACACTAACCTGAGCTAAGCAACAGCTTTTTTTTCTTTATTTTCATTCTTTGTGTGCCCACAAGCAAATTAAAAAGTTAAAAAAAAGTTTTCAACACTGCAGCACTTAAATAAATGAGAATGATATTTAAGTTTACTCTATTAGCATTTTTGTAATGTTTTGGAATGGTAGGTTGTGTTCATCACCCCGCACAATGCAAAGTATAGCAAGCCTGATAATCAGGATGATAGGTTAATAGGACAATTACAGGTCCACGGGGCCATCCCTATTAAGCGGCTTCATCTGTAGTACAAGGATACAGGTAATTAAATAGACAAATACAAATACAATATAGAGGATAATGGATGGGCAACAGTGAACAATAATGCTGTGTTCACTTCAAGAGGTTGTCATGACAACCTATTAAACCTCAAGAGCGAAGCTTGAGAGGTTTACTGTTGTCATGAAACCTCGAGAAGTGAACGCAGCATTGTTGTTTACTGTTGTCCATCCATTGTCTTTTATGGGGTATGGGCAACAATTAAAGAACAATGGGGCACTTTGTGAGCATTGCGCCATGGTATCAGATTTGCCCCCCCAATGGCAAGAACAAACCCCGCTCCATTCCCAGGCCCCCGCTCTCACAGACTCAATTTATTTTTAAAATAAGAAAATCTAAACATGCCTACTGTTCTACGTCAACAGTAAATTGGGAATGTGTCCTTACTTAGGCTAATTTGATTGGTGCAGCTATTTTTCAGGGCTAGCTCTCAGCCGCAGCCATTTCCTGAATGGAGGAGCTTTGTGTAACTCGCATGCGCAAAGATGTTCGATGTTGCTGTACCATTGATGTGACGTACTCAAGATGGTACAATAACACTTTTACATCACAGCGATGGTACAACAGCACTGGGATTCAGTCGAATTCCATTAATAATAGCCCTGTCCCATACACTATAAAATCACAATTAGTTCAAGTACAGTCACAATCAAAGAAACTTCATTTCAAGACAGCTGCTTTAAATCAAGTATACTATAAGTAGGTATCTGGCCTGGCTGAGCAGGTAATCAATTCCAAGAAGAAGCTGTCATGTGCAAAAAAATTACTTGACCAAAATGAAATCGTATTTTAGGTATTTTTAACCCCTTACTAGGGATTTCTTATTACCAGTATTGAGATTCTGAGAAAGTTAATTGATTAAACAACTATTCTGGAACTAAATAAAAACAAAAATCCAAATCGAATTCAAAGGAGCACTAACTTCAATTTTTAAGTTGTAAACAAATGTGCATCTCTCTAGTGGGGCCTACGATGCATAATGTAGACCTAGCTACCTTTAGATAAACTGAAAAATCAGTTTTATTGGCAAAAATTATAGGTCAAAGAGCCATAATTCAATTGATAAAAAGTAGTTGTAGTACCACCTTTTTGGCTAGTTTCAGTAGTTAAACATGTGGGTCCAGATATTCAGAAATGCATGCGAGTGCAGTGATTGTGCTGTACTAGTGTCTGCGTTGGGCCCTGACTGTACCATATTCAGAGGCGTTGTGCCAGTACTAAACCCTATGAATATATGGGGATTTGTGCGCCATGCAAATGACAAGTGCTAGCACGGTGCAGTGTAACAGCACAGCTCTGAATGTAGCACTGAGGATAGTGCTGAACGCAACGGGCCATGCAGTGGTGCAGCCATGACCACAGCACTGGGTACAGAGCTGCACACTGGTGTGGTTGTGAGTGGGTGAGGAGGGCACCAGTGACAGACACACAACACAGCACCATATGTAGCAAAAATATTCTTTAATGTAACAAAAAGGCAATAGGCCATACTAAACAAAACCACAACAATAACACAGGGGGTGGGGAAACAAAAGCACAGAACAACTGCCTGTAAACAAGGGTGGGGGAGACAATACTAGGGGGATACCCATTCCACTGCTGGTGCCAGTCCCAGATCAGGGTAGTGGTGGTTGCTGATGTTTCTGCTGGAGAGCTGTGGTCTCCCAGAGGCCTGCTTGGTATCCACCATCTACCAGATCAAAATGTGCTTCAGACAGATCAGCCTGTGCAGCAGGTCATCCCATCCATCTTCATCTTTGTTATGCCCCCGACAACTAGCAGTCCTCTAGGCACCTATGGGCAGAAATACAGTGACATGAGCCAGCTGTGCACACAGGATGAGAGATGCAGGAGTGGCCTAATTTGCACAGCCAAGGTATAAAGAGCCAACACATGGCCACCATAACACATATGGGTGACAGGAGTAAAACAGCCACAAAGGTCCAGTAGTGGCGCACCAGAGACAGCAATGTGGACCCTTACAGTACAGGACTGCACATGCAATGGGTGTGCCTTGCTGTACTGGAGTGGGTCTGAGTCATGGAATGGACACACGCCACTGGTGGACATGCCAGATGTATGAACACAGCACATGCAACAGCAGCACCAACCCAGAACCCAAAAGGCAGTGTCGTAGCCCAAGTGGCAAGGAGGTGCACCCACACATCCCGTACCTGCTGACCAAGCATCCAGCACACAAGCCAGCATTGGCATGCAGGACACAGACATCCATAATTTAGTGATGGTGGCAGCAGGAGACAAGGCTCAAGCACACACATGTGGTGCACCCAACACAGCTGTACATAGCTGGGACCATCAAGCAGCACTTTTTGCAACAGGCATGGTAACACATGACTGCAGTGATACTGTACATGGGTGGGTACCTGACACACTGTTCCCCAGCCAACACAATAGGCCTGGATGCACCCTTTGTCCAAGCAGATACAGGTTTAACCCTAAGCAGAGGATGTTCCCCAATGCAGAGCCTGTGGAGGTCATTGGTTCTGCAAAGCCCAGTGATGTGCAACTGTATGGCTATCCCTGCCTATGTACAGTGGAATACTCATATCCTAGTCATCACTATTGGTTAGACACTAATGCATGTGCGTAACAATGTCAATCACATATGGTATACTACATGCACCAAAATCCAACACAGATAGGAAGTCCACAAATAGTTAAGAATATTGCAGTAAAGTAAGTTGGGGCTAGTATGTGGTTCACAATCCAAGAAACAAAGAAGTTCATTAGCCATGCAGTCAAAAAACTCTTCAGTGTAATGTTCTTTTATGAAGTTCTTGCACAAGCCCTTTAACCAACATTTCATCTTTAAGGCTTCCTCAGGGAGTCTGGGCCTATAAAATGAATATATTAGAATATATAATGAAAATGTATACGAAGAATTTAGTAATAAATGATACTAACTTAAAATTGTAAACCAGAACTCATTCAACACCACATACCTCTCGCCTACTCTGGGTGCAGAATGGTATATTTCCATAGTGTGTTTAATATTTAGATACTGCTAAATGTAATGAAATAATATTTGTAAAGTAATATTGTAAATTCTTGAAAGACAATGCAAAAAAGTTTTGCTATTTCACTTTGACATTTCCCACACCTATTGTATAGTGGCAAATTTAAAACAAATTTTCCAAATGTACAGCAGTTTATATGTCCCACCACTATGCATCATTCTGAAGTGCAATAATGCATGACAGTGTGTGTGTCATGCTGGGATAATGTCACATCTCGGGTGGTTGGGCATGTTGCCGCAGACAGAGTGCACCTAACACCGGAGAAGTGAAGTTATCCCAGCATGACACACACTCTGGAGTGCATTATTGCTATTATACAATGGCTTGAATACAAAAAGAGTTCCTGTCCAGGGAGACTGCCACAGGAAGGAACAGACCAGCTCTGATCTTTCGGACTGTGAACAGGTTACTTCATCCTGTTTGTCTGCAGCCAAAAAGAGCATTTTCAGTCACTTTGTGCGAGGAGTTTGCTCAGTTCTTCTCTCACAGGGTGTCCTCTGTCCTGTCCAGGATCTCCTCAGTGGGGCAAGATCAGCCTCACAGTGGTGGGCCTTGTGTAGGCAGAGGCAATCTTATTGTTTGGGGTGAATTTTGACCAGTGGGGGTGGCAGAGGTCATTGAGGTAATATTGAAGTTGCGGCCCACCTTTTGTGAACTGGACCCATGCCCGACTCATCTCCTAGTGGGATATGCTGGGCCCTTTTATCCAATGTTTGCTCTCATGGGGTTCTTCCCTTATGCCTTGAAGGAGGCAAGTACAAAAAAGGAATCACAATAAAGGATTCTTTCTCGTGAAAAAGGATTAAAAAGAAATTTAAGTCTGAAATCCTTTTTCATGAGAATAAATCCTTTTTCAAGAAAATGAATAAAGATGACAAAAAAGGATTTATTGGCATGAAAAAGTAATCGAAAAGAAAACTAAGTCCAAAATTATTTTTCATGCTAAGGGATCCCTTTTCATTTGAACAGAAAAGGGTCATGAAAAAGGATCCCTCGGCATGAAAAAGGATTTGGGACTTAATTTTTCCTGATTCCTTTTTTGTGCCAATAAGTTCTTTTTCATTCCATGGGGCACAGGATTTATGTAATAGTAGTAGTAAAATCGATATTTTTATACAGAAAAGTTGGAAATTTATACCATCAGAACAAAAGGACCTGTTTTCAAGTCCTGTTAAAAATACTGTTTCAACTAAAGAAATCTACACAGTGAACATTCTTAAACAGACTCTCTGTGCTTTTGGTAACAGCATATAAACTTACTCTCTACTTTAGGTTAGTAACATACATCATCTTCCATGTCAGGTTAGTTAATGGTAAACATACTTGAAGTTTCAATACATTTCTGTGGGACCTGTACAATGTCTATATTCTTAAGTAAGTAGATATCTATCAAGTCAATACATTCAATACATTCTCATAACAATTAAACACACTTAGAAGGAAATGGCCATGAAAAAGGATTTATTTTTTATTTCCCAGTATGTTTTCTTAATTTTTCCTGGTTTCTGGTGGTACCGCTCACCCTCAGATTCTGCCCCGCTCCCTGTTTGGATGTCATATGTATCCCTGGTGTCTAGTGGCACCCCTACCCTCCAATTTCCATACATATCTATTTGTCTGTCTGCCTGTCTGTCTATATAGATATCTCTCTCTCTCTCTATATATATATATATATATATATATTTTCCCTGGTGCCCAGTTGTATCCCCCACCCTCCTGTGTGTGACCATGTTAATTTTGTCTCTCCCTGGTGTCTAGTGGTGCCCCTTGCCTTTCCAAGTCCCAAACATACTGAAAATAAGAAAATTGTCCCTCAATGTCTTTTTATTTTTTTCAAATCTTTAAAATTAAAATCCACCACAGATGCTCACCCACCCTCCCCACCTACTCACACGCGCATCCATCACCTTTGCACCCCCTAGACACCCCACACACCTCACTTACCTGAACTGTTCCCACAGTGGAGATCCACTCTCTGATTGAAGACACATCTTGCTGCTGGAACCGGTGACTGCTGTGTGAGACATAACTGTGGTTGAAAATCCTACTGAAACACATTGAACTGCAGTTACTTTATTTCTCAGACAGCAGTCGCCGGTTCCAGCAGCAAGACATGTCTTCAATCGGAGAGCTGGTCTTCACAGTGGGACCAGTTCAGGTGAATGAAGGTGCGCGTGTGTGTGTGGATCTAAGGGGTTGCAGAGTGGTGGGTGCACAATGGGAGGTCGGGTGGGGGAGCAGGTGAGCATCACCGGTGGACTTTTTTTTTTTAACAGATTCAAAAAAACAAATCAAGATATCAAGGGACCTTTTTCTTATTTTCAGGATGCTTGGGACATGATGACATGGTGGAGGGTACCACTAGATACCAGGGCAAGCAAAGAGCAAAATGCCAACAGGCATTGGAGGGTGGGTGATGCCACTAAGCACCAGTCAGAAAAAAGACTTAAGAGGGTTGGGAAGAGGAGGGTGAGGGGTGAGGGTACCACTGGACACCAAGGAAAATAAATATAAAAATATACATAATGGAAATCGGAGGGTGGGGGGGTGCCATCAGACAACAGGGATACATATAAAATCATATATGTATATCTGGTGTCTAGTGGCACCCCCCACTCTCCGGTTTCCATTACAAATGTATTTTATATTCATTTTCCCTGGTGTCCAGTGGTACCCCCACCCTCCCCTGCCTGACCCTCTTACGTTTTGGTTTTCTCCCTGGTGTCTAGTGCCATCCCCCACCCTCTGATGCCCATTGGCATGTTGCTGTTTGTTTGCTCTGGTATCTAGTGGTATCCCCACCCTGTCATATGCTAAGTGTCCTGAAAATAAGAAAATGGTCCCTTAATGTCTTTTTTATCTATAAAACAAAAGTCACCGGTGATGCTTACCTGCCCCCCACCCAACCTCCCACTGTTCACCCACCACCCGTAAACCCCTAAACTCCCCACACATACCTCACTCACTGAACTGGTCCCTCTGTGAAGATTCACTTTCCAACTGAAGACACATCTTGCTGTTGGAACTGGCGACTGCTGCATGAGAAATAAGGTAACTGCAGTTCAATGTATTTCAATGGGATTTTCGACCACAGTTACCTTATGTCTCATGCAGCAGTCACCGATTCCAGCAAAAAAACGCGTCTTTGATCAGAGAGTGGATCTTCACAGTGAGACCAGTTCAGGTGAGTGAGGGTTTGTGTGTGGGGGGTCTGGGGGGTGCAGGGTGGTGGGTGCATAGTGTAAGGTTGGTGGTGAGCATCACCAGTGGCCTTTTTTTTTACAGATTTAAAAAGCAAGACATAGGGACTTTTTTCTTTTCAGGACACTTGAACGTGATAGAGTGGGGGCACCACTAGACACCAGGACAAACAAAGAGCAATGCTTGGGACATGGAGGGTGGGGGTCCACTAGACAGCAGGGCATTGGTACAACTATAGGCTAATGACCATCTGATTATTTTTGGCTGCAGCAGTTACTATGGGAGCTATTTCTTTAAATGAGACCAACTTTTTGAGAACTACAAACATAATCACACAGACAATACACACAATGCTTAAAGTACGTAAGTCAAAAATAGACCCGCCAAGCGGGCCCGTTATATTGGGAATTGGCTCTTTTAAAGAGCCCTCTTCAAATCTGTTGATCATTTTTTTTTAAAGTAATGATCCTTAAAATACCAAGTTTTGTGAGGAACATAATGGACATTATTAATACGCTTGAAATCGTGCAATGGGAGTTGCTATTGTCTCACTATGGATATAACTCCTTTGCACACCAGTATTAAGCACCAACACAGTATTGGGGCAACAAAAGAGCTTATGAGGAAAGACCCAGAGTTAAGAACAGCACCACAGCACCTTACACTTGACCTTTTAGACTTATTCCTGTTACATAAGTTGTTTTTTTCCATGGACATTTTTATCTACAATTACAGGGCACTGCAACTGGTGCATCACTCGTTCTCTCTTACATCAGTTTGTTTATGGCACGATGGAGAGGAAGGTGGTTTTTGATGTGGAGAATGCCCACCTCAGACACATTGTAAAATGGATTTGCTTTATTGATGACATTATTTGTGTCTGGAATGGGGGCTCCACTATCATCCCCCATTTCACTGATTAGTTAAATACAAATAATCTAAATATCAGATGCATATACAATACCTGTTTTGACGGATATACTTTTTTTGTGGACAGTGACAATCAGGTCCAGTGTGCCCTATATCAGAAACAAGTGTCAGGACATTTATTCTTAGGTGCTGAAAGCTCTCATCCTAGAAAATTGACAGAGAGCATTCCACTTGGTCAGTTTATAAGAATAAAAAAAACTGCTCTGTTCAGGCTACCTAGGAAAATGAAGTAGTGGATCTCTCAAAGAGATTTCAAGATAGGGGATGTTCAACAAAAACATGGCTAAGCAAAAGTTAAGTTTGATTGACAGAGAGAGAGATTACTGACCCACAAACCAACAGTAGCACCAAACGAAGATGGGTTACCATGGTGTTAGACTAAAATGAAAGAGTGCAGGACATTCAAAAGTTAACCAAAACCAGATGAGTCATATTGATGTCTGATCTAGAACTTTCTACCTGTATTGGCCCCATACCAAGGATTACTTTCTGGAGAGGTCAGAGTCTCATAGACTTTCTCACCAGTAGCCATTTTGATCAGAGAAAAGAATTCCATTTAGGGCAGGAGCTGCGACGTATGTAAATATGTGGAAATAAGGGGCCCGATTCTAGAAAGGAAATTATGCCAGATGCAAGTAACGCACTTGCAGAACTTATGCAACCCCAACTGTGCCATGTGACATGCGACATATGGTCTGTTCTAGAACCTGCGAGAGATACACCAAACGCAACTGCGCAAGTTGCGACACACAAGATACACCATATAAAAGGGCGTAACATGCAGCTGTGGTTCAACATACACCAGCAGATACGCCACAGCCATGGCAGAAGCTGCAGCTGAGAGACAGAGGAGGAAGAAGAACTTTAGCCATGAGGAGGTGAACACACTGGTGGAGCAAATAGACAGGCACTATGCACTCCTCATGAGTCGCGGAGGGGATGCCAAGAGGAGGGGGGAAAACAGTAGAGGACATGGGACAGGGTGACACACAGAGTTAATGTTATCGCTGTACAGCACCAGACAGCTCGGGATGTACAGAAGAAGTACAATGACCTCAAGTGGCAGGTGAAGTGCAAGGTGGCGCAAAACAGGTGCAGTGCACAGGGCACAGGGGACAGACTCACCCAGCAGAAGCCACTCAGCAACATCGAGAGGAGGATAGCGGCACACCTCAGCCAGCCCAGCATCACTGGAGTCACACAGCTGGACAACTTCAGACAGCACACTGCCACAGGTAGGGACAAACAACAGCAATGTATGTGACAGGCCAGACATGGCAACAGTACTGCAGTCAACAGGGGTGACAATGTGTAGGCAGATGTAGCGGTGGGGTGGCATGCCACAGGGCCACAGCTGGTCACAGAGTGGGCCAAGGGAACCAGACAATGGCCAGGAGCAGGCCAGGGACAGGCATGTGTGCAGCTGACATGTGCAGCAGTGCACAGGAATGAGCCATGCCCAACTGTGGAGGTGCTGGTACATGCACATGAACTGGAGGGGGGGAGAGCTGTGCACAGGTATGGTCTGTGCTGCACTGGGAGATGCCATGACCTGCACTTTGTACTGTTGGGGGGGCATGATGAGGTATGGACTGTGCTGCACTGGGAGATGCCGTGACCTGCACTCTGGACTGTTGGGGGGGGCATGCTGAGGTAAGGACTGTGCTGCACTGAGAGATGCTGTGACATGCACTGTGTACTGTTGGGGGGGCATGCCAAGGTATGGGCTGGACTGCACTGGGTGTTGCTGTGACTTGCACTGTGTACTGGGGGGCTGTGCACAGGCATGGGCTGGGCTGTAGGGAGTGGGCATGGGTCCCAGTCTCAGTGCTCACAGATTGTGGTCGAGGGCTGCAGGAGATGTGCATGGATGGCAGGGACATCATAGTCACCCAGTGGTGCTGGCCCCCTGCAGCGCAGTGGTGCCCCATGGGTGTGGCCGTGCACAGTGTCCTGAGCAGTGGGGAGCCATACAGGGCAGCTGTGTGACAGCTGGAGATGACATACCAGGATGGACGGCACAGCAAGGGCAGCAATGGTGGGATGCATGTACAGTGGTGGCATACACCAGGTGGGACTGCACAGATGTATGGTGGGTGCAATGTCATAGTGCAATACTGAAGCAGCCCTGTGAGGGCAACAATGATCAGGCAGGTGAGGGCACATTGTGATGCAGAGACACACTAACAAGATTCCCATCCAACAGGTGCCATGGCAGCTGGCGCAGGTGGCTCCAGCGGAGCTGGAAGGTGGGAGCAGCAGCAGCAGCAGGGCCAGGATAGTGCTGGCATGGCCCAGGCCACCACCATGGTGTCAAATGATGGCTGCAATCCTTTGGCCGCTGGAAGCAGCCCTGATGCCAGTACACCTGTGGCTGGAACATTGGAGCCGATTTCGGAGCCTGAGGGGAGTGGTGATGGCGACACCCTCATGGAGGAGGAGGCAGTGGGCAGCAGTGAGGAGGATGCAGCAGGACTGCCATAGGTGCAGCAGGGAACCATGGAGGACACACATCTGCGAAGGCAGTGCAGACACCTGTGGCTGAGCAGAGGCATTGGAGCAAGAGCAGCCAGCTGCAGAGGACACTGCCATTGGGTCGCTGGGCCCACTGAGTGCCCATGGACTGGAGGACCAGTTGGAAGAGGCTGTCTGTGAGCTGCAGAACCGGCTGTCCCCACCGGCCTACATTGGGAACTACTGCCAGTCAGTGCTGGCTGGCCAGGGGGATGTCAGGCAGGAGCTGGGGAACATATGGCAGGGCATGCAGGAGCATCACACCTGCACGGAGCTGCAGCTGTCCAACATTACCAGCTGTCTGCAGGCATTCATCAGGGACTCATCGGCATGCATGGCTAGCCTGGGGGATGACATACAGGGTATCCAGCACTGTGCTGAATGCCAGGCGGTCATCATGGACCATGTCAGCACAGGCCTGGAAAACATGCTGGCACACCAGCAGTGCCAGGATACAGCCATGGCCATGGCCATGCAGGCCATAACATGTGCACTGCAGCTGCTACACCACCTGCAATACCTGGCCCAGATGATGGCACCCGCAGCCACTGCTCACTCCAGCACACAGACACAGCCACCGGAGCTAGTTGCACCCCCCCGGCCCAGGCATCAGTTGTGCCCCACCCGCCAGTCATGCTGCCAGAGCCGCACACCCAGCCAGGCACCACGCACACTGATCCAGGCACAGGACAGTGCCATGGTGCATCCACAGTGACACACACAGGCATGCCAGCAACACTGGAGCAGGCTAGATCAAGCCCTACACACAATCCCACTGGAATCAGGCACAGTGCACACATGGGGGTCGGACACACTGAGAAAGGTGCTCCACAGGCTGCACAGGGCCTGAGGTGGTCAGCAGGTGACAGGGAAACACACCGTGCAGCCCCAGCACAGCCACTGCCATATGTGGCACAAAGGCAAGTAGGCCTGCGGAGGCACAGCAGAGCACCTGTGGGGGCACACACAGGCCCACAGAGTGCAATGCCAGGGGTGGCCACCAGGGCACTGCACAGCCCGCCAGACCAGCAGGATACTCCACAGCCCAGCACCCGGCACTGGAGGGGTCGCTGTGAGGACAGCGTGCACGTGGCAGATGGCTGTGACATGCCCAGGCATCCTGTGCAGTTGGGGGTTGGTTGGGTGGGGCTGCAATGGGGAAGTGGGACCATATGCATGGCAGGGGCACATGTATATGGAGGGGCACTGTGCGTTCACAAGGGTGTGTGTGTGTGTGCGTATGTATGACTGTGAGCATGAGTGAGTGTGGGGGCATGTGTGATGGGTAGGACTGGGGAGCACTGTGATATGAGCACCTGTTGTGTATAACGCACCATGTTAATAAACCTTTGCACCTCATCCCTACGTTGTGTTGTCCGTTTGTCGTCAGTGCAATGGTAGAGCTATACAGGATACATGTTGGTTAGGGCGTAACCCCCATTCACAACATAGCCCTGTGTGGGCCACTGCCAGTGGACAGCTGCCTGCCTCTGACCACCCCAGGGTGCGCGTGCACACACACACACACACACACACACACACACACACACACACACATAGCACACACAGAGCCCTGCAGGCACTGGTGCTACACATGCAGGTGTAACCATACCCATTCCACAACTGTGTTGCGTCCCCAGGGAGCACACGCAAGTGTGTGACATGAGGTAGGCCGCATTGTTATAGCATATCACACTGCTAACACGACGCCGCAATTGAGCATATGCGATGTGCGATATGCGATGCATGTGCGATGGGCACATGTGGTTGCGAGTAGATAGGCCCAGGCACAGTGTAGTGGTACAAGAGCTGCAGAGCTGGGTGTAGGATAGAGCTGGAACACTACCGTGCCAACCTGACCAGGACAGGGACAGACAATCTGCAGACTGGTGAGTACTGGGCCACAGCAGGCACCCCCATACATACCCCTACTCCATCTGTCACTACCCTGAGGGACAGGAACAGGTATGGACCCTCCCAATGGTGGACATTCAGGGGTTCTGTTATGTGTTGTGCACTGGATGTGTACAGCATCCAGGAGCTGTGCTGTGGCATGGTTCCCAGGGTTATGGGGGGGCATGGTACATTAACACACCACTGTGTGGCAGTCGGTATACTGGACATGCCACATGTGTGGTTGGTAACAAGTTACCTGAGTCGTACATCGCTTACCTATACAGGTACGCCATGCATTACTGTCCCCATGCCTGCAGTGGGGACAGACATCCTATGGATGTGTCCACACCTGGATGGCACTGACAGCCCCCCTCCTACTTGTGGGGACTATGAGGGACAGTGACCCTCAGGATGGTGATCACTGCCCCTCACATTGGGGAACATGGTCAGACCACTGTGGCCACCATGGTGTTGAGACGTACACTGTGTAGTACGGTGTTGGGTATGTTGTGTACATGGTATCCATGCAGCAGCTTGCAGGCACTGCACAGTGGCTGTGTGAGTGGCACACTGCCCATGTGGGGCAGCCGTGGGTCAGGGCACTGGGCTGGGGCATGTGGTGGGAAGGCCCTGTGCTGAGGGATGCCTGAGGGGTATGCCCCCATAACTCTGAGCCTCTCAGTGGTACTACCATGGCACAGGCCAGCATACCTGTATGGCACAAGCCCAGGCCACACCCCCAATGGCCCCTGCAGTACAGGGCTGTGGCTGCTGCAGTCACGGCTATCCAAGTGGTCCCTCATGTGGTTTGCACAGCTGCCACGGCAGGGTGGGGTTGGGACCCACACCGCCATACAAGCTATGGGAGTGGCCGTGTAGTCCACAACCAGGTACCGCTGAGCACACCCAGAGGCATGGTGTGCACAGGCCCTGGAACAGAAGACACTGGTCTGGTGGCTGAGACTCTGGTGTTGGCTGCCCTGTCCCTGGAATGTGCTGTGGGAGGGTGAGGAGTATGGGCCTGTCTGTGTGGCATGACCTTACTGTGCGCAGTACACAGTCCACCATGGGTGTGCCCCACACTGTGGGCACTCAGGGAGGATTGTACCAGCACAGGTCAGTGTTCACGGTAGGCACTATTGACTGTCATGGTGTGTGGCGTGCAGGTGTACCATCACGCCTCACGTGTTTGGGAATGGGCTGCAGGCAGAGTGCGTCAACCACCGGAGGTGTGGTGGTGCTGGGCACTAAACATGCCCTGGAGGGCAGTGCTGCTACACTACAATGGCATGTTGTACTACAGGGACACATAGGCATGTCATGGACTGTTCTGTATGGGTGGTACACTAGTCCTGTGTCGTAGGTGTGGTTGCACAGACAGTGTGCCAGCTGGCCCACTATGGGTGTACAGTGCGGCTGGGATCAGTCATGGGATGCTGTGCTGGATTGCTAACATGGTGCCCGTACCGGACTGCCCAGGCAGTGCCACAAAGCTGTCATGCCTTTGTTCACTGTGGGTCCTGCACTGGCTTCTATCATGCTGGTGGACCACACTGCATCACTGTGATGCATGGTCCCTTTGGGCAGCCCCAGCAGAGTGCACTGTAACCAGCATTGCCAGTGAGGGGTGCTCCCCCCTGCCAGGGCAGCCACAGAATGGTGTACCATCCTGTGGGTGGCCCATGGTCAAGGGTGCTGCCAGGCATGTAGACATGTGCATGGATCTGTGTTGGTTGGCCCTGTTGGCGTCAGCTGTCCTACACTGTTCACCATGGTCATGCCCCACATCCACCAGTTCCTGGGCATGGTACACCACCTATCACACTATGTGTCTGCAGCTCCACAAGGGGTATACCTGCACACATCAATGCCTAGGGGGCATGGCCCACTGTCATGCTGTGTGCAGGTCTGTTCCATTGCTCAGGTATGCCATGCATATGCAGGCAGTGTTCTCATCTACTGTTGACATTTGCATTCCAATGTTGGTACAGTGCTGCCTGTGGTCCATGGCCACCCGTAGGCTGCGGATGGTACCTAGTACCGAGGCTCAGTTGTGCAGTCTGCACATGCCACTGGCTGCCCCCCCCATGCATGCCTGCCCACAGTTGCACTGCTGTGCACACCTGCCCTCACAGCGTGGCCCAGGTGCCATATGATCGACCAGTCCAAGGGGTGTGGAGAGAGTGGCAGTGACCTATGATCAAGTTGCCTGCTCCAGGGTGGAATGGTATGGGGGGGGGAATGTGACACTGCTGTATGCCTTGGCCAATAGATGTGCACCTGCACCTATATGGTGCCCCACCCCAGGCCAGTGGTACACCAGGGTGTCCATGGACCATGGCCGTACATGCCCTTGCCCAGGGGGGTACCTGGCCTGGTGTGACATGGGCACCACCTGGACGGTGCATGTACCCACACAACACCTCTGACATGTGCACCCCACATAGCTGGGGCCATGTCCCTGTTACACTGTCACTGCGCCGCTGCAACAGAGATGCATGTCTGTTTAGTAGGGGTGTGTCACTGCAGTGGTGGGCTGCCCCACATGTTGGCCTGTGTACCGTATCCATTCCTGATGCTTTGTTCTTCATTGTAGTGCCATCCATGCCTGTATGTGGCAGGTGGAGGCCTATGCCCCAGCTATCCCGTGCGTCAGGGGTTGGGAGCCGCCAGACGTTACTTCAGACTGTGCGGGGGGGCCAACACAGGTCATTGCCAGTGCCGGACACACAGGTGCACGGTTGCCTGCCCAGCTGGCTGTGTACCTCTGTCCCTGTAGCACGCACTACATGTTTGCCTGTTGGGTACGCAATTGTGGCCTGTCTGCATTGACACCTGCTGTCATTGCAGGCATGCACCTGGCCACATTCACTCTGTGCAGGGTTGTCATGGCAGGGTGTCCTGGGGGCCATCCTGGTTCATGTGTGGGGACATACCTGTGGGATGGAGACAGTCAGAGGGGTTGCAGCACCCACATGCAGCTGGCCACAGTGGCACTTACGGCTGTGTACTAACCCATGTCATTCCCTCCCTAGCTCTACAGTGGACACATACAGGTCTTCGGTGAGTATATGCTATTGCTCAACGTGCACTTTTCCAATGCCTGTACAGCACTGTGTACCTGACATTGTCGTTCTCTGTCCCCTGTGTAGGATTCAGCACCACCGCACAGGACCAGGTAGGTTCACGCTGCCACACCACAGCTGCTCTGGGGGTCACTGACTGTGCCACAGGCTTATGTTGCCCTGCTCTTTCTCCATCCAGGTGTGTTCCAGATCCATCAGCACCACCCACTCTGGTCACCATGGTGCACAGTCCAGGTAGGTATCTGTCATTCTCCATGCTGGTGCCCACGGTTGGCTTTGGGACTGCCCCATGGGTACCTGGTGGTTGTGGCCACATGCTGCTCCACATGGGGGTGGTGGTGCAGATGTGTGGCAGGGCTGCATGTGACACTCCATGCCCACATCGTGCAGGGTCAGGCTGTGACATGCCTCTGCCGGGGGACTGGTGCCGTGCTGGGGCACTGTGGTGACTGTGTGCAGCACTTTGTGCCTGGCCTCTGCATGGCACTGCTTGGCCTTTCCACACCTCATGCTGTGCATATCATTGGCACAGGGACACCTCCTGAGGTGGTGGCCCACAGTTGCAGTCCTGTGGCCCGGCCCTGACCCATGTCCCATGGCCGGTGTCCAGTGTTGCGCATGGTGGCTGGGGGAGGACTGCACAACCACGGTGACACTGTGTAGTGATGCATCTGCCATTCCTTCCCCTGTTACAGGTGCCACGCAGATGACAAATATGTCCTCAGGGTCATCCCTCAGCCTCAGCAGGCATGCCCCAAATTTCACTCCCCTTGAGGCAGCGCTGCTGGTCTACTGCATTCAGCAGTGGGGTAGGACGCTCCTGCCACCTGGGTGCTGGAGGAGCAGTGCCGCAGAGCAGGAGCGGGCATGGACAGCCATCAGTGCCCGCATGGCAGCGATGACAGGGACATGCCGGACCGTCTGGCAGTTGACAAACCACTGGCAGGACCTATCATGGAGGGAGGCTGGGATCCTGCAGAGGATGCTCAGCATGGCATGGTGCAGAGATGTGAACATGCGGTCTGGGCAGGTCCTGGGTGATGGTATGTATACCTACAGCTGTTCATCTGTTGCAGCAGTGCTGGCATGGTGGCCATGGTGTGTGGTGCCTCACACAGACTCACCTGTCCCTTCACCCCACAGGTTCCACTGGCACAACCCACAGCATGCAGCAGAGCCACATCATTGGCCTCAGGCAGGAGGCACTTCACTGGAAGTCAGGTAAGTACATACATTGGTCCCCTTGTGCCGTGGCCATGGCAGCCAGCCACATTGTGGCTCATGCTGCACTCTCACATTGATTGTCTATGTGTGTGTGTGCCCCCCTGTCCAGGCTTGGCACTAACTGCATCCTTTACATCCCTACAGGTGTCCATAGCAGGCTGCCACAGCAGCAGAAGGCCCTGCTGAGGGCTATGGCCAAGGTGAAGGCCCATGATGCAGCTGAGTACCTGTTGCACATCCAGCAAAGGCAGAGGAGGTCCAGGGTACTGCCACCAACCTCATCTTCTTCCTCCTTCACCTCCTCTGCAGCAGCAGTGTCTGATTGGGACCTGGCCACAGTTGACTCATAGCCACTTCAGGGGGACCTCACAGATGTTGGGTGCCAGGGCCCAGAACATCCACCGACACCCAGCCTGGCCACAGAGGGTGCAGACGCAGCTGACGGTGACCAGGCTATGGCTGCACCACCTTTTGGGACTGCAGATGGGGATGTTGCAGCATGGGCAGGAGAAGATGCCCCACCACCTGACACTGCACCATGTGCTGCTGCCCCTGCAGTAGGGAACACTGGTCCATGGCAGGATGTAGCCATGCTAGGGATGCAGCAGGGAGAGGCATTGCCTGTTGCGGCTGGGGGGGGCCCAGTGCTGATCCTCTGTAGGGTGGGGGCCTGGACCAGGAGTGCCTTGTGGCCCTGGTGTCAGCCATACTGCAGGACACTGGGTGCTTTCATGGGTCAGTGGGCACCCTCCTCACTGAACTGTGGCAGACCTTGGTCCCATGGGTCCACAACATCCGGATGTGGGTGGGGCTGTATTTGTGGGTGGGCATGTATATAGGGGTGGATGGTGTTGGTGGGTGGGACTGTACATATGGGTGTTGTGGGATGTCATCAGGTGGGTGGGGCTACTTATTCTTGTTAATTGTTGTTGGTGGACTTGTGTTTTTATTGTTGGGACTGTGCTAGGTTGTTTGTGGGTGCGGGTTGGTGTTCGGGGTTGTTGTGGGTGGCTGTTTGGGTGTGGGTTTACTGTTTTGTTTCTGTATGTTGCTGTTGCCTGTGTTTCATTCCCATCCCCCTTCCATTGTTACCCTGTATCCCTGTACCCGATGTTTACATTAAATCTTCGGCATACTCATTGTGTCTGTGTGTCTATTCCAGGTGTGCATGGCTGTGTGTGTGTGTGTGTGTGTGTGTGTGTGTGTGTGTGTCACCATGCACAGGGGTGCACACTGGTGGTGATGCCTGCTGTCCCCAGTGTTTCCTCCCTGTGCATCAGGCTGGTGTGCCATTTGTGCTGCTCACAGCCCAGGCCACTGTCCCCAGGCCATATCTGCGTGGTGTCCTGTGTGCTGTGGGTCACCATGCATGCTATGGCATCCATGCCACCTCACACTGTACCTCCCAGCTGTGTGGTGGCAGGTGCCTGTGCTGAGCCCTTCCACCTCAGGGTACCATTGTTCCTTGCAGGTGGCACCACTGGCATGGACATTGGTGTGTCTCACCACCATTTGTCCACTGGTCTGTGCCACCTGGTGCTGTGTCCCTGTTGTGGTTACACTGCTTACATGTATCAGTGGCCATAGCAGGGGTGTTGAGCCTGGTGGTACCATCATCCCAGCATTGTGCCTGTGGCCTCTATGTACCCTTTGTACACTGTGCCACACTGCTCCTGTCTGCCTGCCTTCCTCACACAGTCTGTTTGTCATGGTGTGTTGCTGTGTGTCCAGCCTGTCTGTCCCTGCTCCTTTATATGCTGTGTAAGTTACACCTGCTCCCACCTGGTGTATGTTATGCTGGCTGGTCTTGGTGTAAGTTGTGGCACTTCTGCTTCTAGAATATCACCCTGGCGTTTCTCTTCTCTTTTCTTGGCGTATGTTCAGTTGCGCATTGGCATACCTGCTGGTATGTTGCAACTGCGGCCTAAGTCGCAATTGACATACTGCATTGCGTCAATGTGCATCTTGCAATATAGAATTGTGTTTGATGCATCTGCTGGACATATTTGCAACTTGTGCCATTCCTGTTGGGGCATCTGCATTGTGCTTTGGTGTATGCTTTCTAGAATCGGGACCAAGATCTGCATTCACTGGCCCTATTACACAGCAAGCATATGCATTAAAAATGTATGCAGCTTATAAGACAGATCATGTTGTGTATGTGAGATTCTGTGAGTGAAATCTCCTTTATGTAAGACAAACCATTAAAATGATTGAAAAAAAAATAAGAGTACAGGAACATCTAGGGACAATTAGACGTGGGAATGAAGAAAATGCTTTGTGTGCCCATTATAAAAGGTTATGAAATGGGCTCTCCGGTATACAAAATCTGATTGGTTGCTAGCCATGCACTGAAAGTGTCTAGCAATGAGTCCAGGTAAGCCTCATCTTAAGCACTGATATCAGTGCCTGCATGCAACGCTTGCACTACCAACCACCACCTATATTGCCAACTGCTACACCAGAAACAACCA
The DNA here is from genome assembly GCA_016271365.2 of Neoceratodus forsteri. NCBI lineage: Eukaryota > Metazoa > Chordata > Ceratodontiformes > Ceratodontidae > Neoceratodus > Neoceratodus forsteri. The sequence continues at coordinate 511,519,415 of CM028129.1, forward strand.
CTTTCTCACCACCCCACTTTGAATTAGTATAGTTTAAAAATATTTAGTTTTCTTGTCTGCTTTCACAGAAATCTCCAGTCTGCCTGTTATGGTTTGTCCCCAATCAACCATCCACTCTCTACTTGACAGCTGACCTCACCACTCGCTGGTTCCCTTCATAAATAACTCACTGTTTTGGCAGTCACTCACCTTTATTTATTTTATACTTTCACTCTTCCCAGATGCTGCTGGCGTTGTTGCTTTGTGGCTCCTTCCATGACTGCATTGCTGAGACTATCATTGCTGATGTATGACTGTCTCCTCCCCTGTGTGCTGAAGATATGTTATAAGGGTCTCCTTGCCCATACTGCCCACTGCTACAAAAATAAATTAATGCTATTTCCATATATCAGATTTTTAATGTAATTTAATTTGTCCTCGTCCTTCAGGTTTTCAAGGAGACTGGGGGAGGGATGAAATATTGACATGACAGCCACCTAAAGAAAAAAAAACAACCTAAAACTACAGAAGCCACTGTAGGACAAAAGTTCTTAAGTTAAAAAAAAAACAACACACACACACAGTACACTGATACAGGTGGAGGAACTATTTTATTTAAAGTTAAGGCAAAGATTAAACTTTTTTCTTCATTCTATACATATTAATTTGGACATGTGTGTACAAAACTGATGCCCATTTCATAAGCACAATAAGACACTCTGGAAGTGTGTGCTAGACACTTCTAGAGCCCGGCCAGGGGCTGAAGGCACTCAGCCTGCAGCCTCATGCCTCACTACACCACTGGCCATGCACTAGAAGTGTCTAGTGTACACCCTGTCATGTCTTATTGCTTACATACACAATAGTAGCCCAAAATGTTTCTGTTTCAGAATACTATAGCATATACCTGAGATTGATAGAGGAGTGATGGTTTGAAACAATTGCTGAAAGCAGAAAACAAAAGGATCTATGGATTGAGTATTCTTGTATCTAAAGGGCTAATGAACAACTTGATTTTTTAGGGAGGCAGTATAGCACAGTGGTATAAGGCTCTAAGCTGCAGATCTGGAGACCTGGGTTTGAATCCCACAGCCCCCACTTGCATACTGTGTGAGCCTAAGCAAGTCACTTAACTTCCCTGTGCTCCCAGGTCGCACCTGTGAACAAGCTTTCAGCTTAGTGTGCCACTCCTGGTTAAACAATTTGAAAAAAAAACTTTCTCAATAAATGCTGTGTAACCATATTGTAGCTGTAAAAATGGTATAACTGTTTGGGATGTATAGTGAGAGAGTTGGGGTAAGCCATGCATTACAGTGTGCAAAATTTCACCCTTTAACCTTAAAAGGGGTACTCAACCCTAACTATGGCATAATATATACACTGTATATATATATATATATATATATATATATATATATATATATATGTATATACATATATATAAAATGGTTAGGGAAAATACCCTCTGCTGGTTGGCTGAAACACATCACATGATCATGCGTATGTCAGAGCGCGACCACACACCTGCACTTTCACCCCTCTCCAAAACCATTTTAGCCACTTTATAAGATAGATAACCCACAGTAGGATGTGCGGTCGTGGTCTGATATACGCACGCCTTGGGTGGTTGAATGCACTCAGCCTGTAACCTCGTGCATCACAATGCACACCAAGGCATGTGTATATCAGAGCATGACCATACACCTTACAGTGGGTTATCTATTGCATATATTATACTTGCCAGTATAGTTAGAGTTAGTGGGCCATGTGAATGTTAAACCCTAAAGTTTGCACTTTAATAACTTTGCAACTGTTTGTCTGATTTGCCTGAACCTTTGCATGCATGGCGTCCAACTGTAGCTATCTGGATCTGGAAAGTTTAGTTCCGGTCGGATGCATGGTTGTGGAACTGTAGAGTGTCAAAAAAGTGAAAAATCCTCAACTTTTGCACATTTTTTGGTCGATCTTAAATGACTGAAGCGTGTGTCTGAATGGATTCAGATTTGCATGTCTATATGTGGCCTTGGTTAAACTGGTGTCTTTTGAAGATTTGGTGAAAAAATATTAATCTGTTCAAAAGTTATGCAAGTTTTTCATGTCCCATTTTAGCCTATGGGAAAATTTATATGTGCACTGTGAAAACTTTTAACGTCAACATGTTTGTTTTTGTGCTCTGGATTTTGTTTCTGTGCTGTGTGGAGGGTGGGGGTGGGGTGGTAGGGTTGTGAACTCTAACACCAAATTTCCATACTTTAGTCACTGTAATAGGAACCCTAACTGATGCATTAATGGAGTTTTTTGCAATGAATACATATATATATATATTAGAGGCAAAAACTCCATTTATCGATAGTTAAGGTTATTCCTGATGACAAAGTAGAAATTCACTATAGGAGTTGAAAACCCCTTAGACCGCCCACCCCAACTAGCGATAGAGGTGCGCATTGGGATCGTCAGCCTAACTCTCACCCATGACATGTGTAAAGCAGCAGAAGTATAGGAGAATGGGGTGAGAGTTAGAACCCATGATCCCAATGCGCACCCCAATGCCGGTGGGGGTGGGCGGGGTCCAAGGGGTTTTCAACCCTAACAGCGAATTTCCTCACTTTTGTCGCTGTGGAACAACCCTAACTAATGCATTAAATGGAGTTTTGCCTCTAATTTCCCCTTCTTTTTTGAGAATGATAACGAAATAGTGATATAATGCATTGGGCGGGGCCTTGGGGCCCTTTAGGCCCCTGCCTCTCCATATGTGTTGTGGCATACTAACAGGGACAGCAATGCAAACAGAAATGCTAACAGTGGCACACATGGTAACACAAGCAACGAATGAGAACAGAAAGGGTAGCACATGGTGGCGTGAGAGGGAATGGTCTGCCACGTGATGTGTTGTCACATAGTAACATGGTGCCTGCAAACAGAAATGTCAATGGGCATGGTGATGTAAAGTGAAACAGTAAGATAAACAGTACTGTAGACAGAAATGGCAAAAATAACAGAAAGCATAGCGCAAATGAAAATGCAAAGGATACGCACATGGTGGCGCAGAGCGTCAATGGTAAGTGAAAGCGGTGCGGATCTGCAAGTGGAAAGGGCAACAGTAACAGTAATGTAGCGCACAGGCTGGTTTCCCCAAAACCTGCATTGAGAAAGACAGTGAGTACAAATAATGTATGCAAAATAATGAGTATCGGCGCAGAAAATGAGATCTTGGAATACTAAGTACATTATATCTCAGGAACCAGTCTAACGTAGAAAAAAAATTTAAAAGTCATATTATTTACAACTGTCCTGCTGATTTGAATCTGTAGCCCCAGCATAAGCTAAGAATCTGATGAAAAGTCCATATCTACGTACCGTTCCGAGATACGGGCCCTGAAAGGTCGCGAGCCATAATGTTATCCTATGGGAAAAAAGAAAAGTTCAGAGCACCATAACTTTGCCTCCCTGTAATGTTTTCACCAAACTACTGAAAGCACATCTGTGGGCTGTTGGCTGTCTTCCCTCCAAATTTCAGGAAAAAAGACCAAACCGTTATTTTGCAGCAGGGCTCCAAATGATTTCTGTTAAGTGTCGGGCACCGTAATGTTATCCTATGGGAAAAAACGTCAATTTTGGAGTGCCATAACTTTGCCGCCATGTGATATTTTTTCACCAAACTACTGAAAGGCACATCTGTGTACTGTTGGCTGTCTTCCCTCCAAATTTCAGGAAAAAAGACCAAACCGTTATTTTGCAGCAGGGTGCCAAAGGATTCCTGTAATGCTTCGGGCGCCGTAATGTTATCCTATGGGAAAAACTGTCAACTTTGGAGTGCCATAACTTTGCCGCCGTGTAATATTTTTTCAATACAGCACTGAAAGGCACATCTGTGAGATGTTGGCTGCGTTCCCTCCAAATTTCAGCCCAAAACTCCCAACGGTTATTTTGCAGTGCAGTGCCAAAGAATTGCTGTCATTTTCCCACAGACTAGAAAATTACTCTCACAATTTGCGAAAGCTTTCGCAAAAACTTGCGACACTTTCGTGAGCACGAAAGTAATTTAGTGCTTTTCCAGAAATTTGAAAAACATATTTCTGGGGTAAGTTTACCACAAAATAAAGACATGGCAAGCATCCTCAGAGGCCCGACTAGGTGAATACAAAAAATTAGGTTGCTAGAGGGTCCCAAATTTAAATGCCAACCATTTTCTGATCACCAACTGAAAACAAAATGGCCGATTTGCGAAAGTAACAGGCCCATTTGCGAAAGTAAAAATGCATTTGCGAAAGTGTTGAACTTTTTGTTAACTTTTCCCATTGACTTATAATGGGAAACTGTTTTTTGAATAACTTTTGAACCGTTTAATATTTTTTCACGAAATCTTCAAAAGGCAGATCGGGGACCCTGGCTGCACGTTCTCTGAAGATTATGGGCCGGTCACACAAACCGTACGACCTGTAGGCGCGACCACAGAATTCCAGAAAAGCGTAAACGTGTGCACAGATCACACTTAATAACTCCACAGCCGTATATCCAACCAGTACAAAACTTGGCAGATCCCAAGGCCTATGGTTCTTGATCATAAGTTCCAAATTTCAGGCAAATCCATCAAACGGTTGCAAAGTTATTAAGGTGCAAAGTTTTGGGGGTTTAACATAGAAATGGCTCCTCAACCCTAACTATGGTAGCACTACCGTGATACCATAATTAATATATATATATATATATATATACACACACACACACACACACACATATGCATGTATAAGAGAATTTTATTAAAATGTTCAAAACAAAACACCGGAATATTAAAATAGATATATCTTTCTGAGTACATTTCAAAATACACATCTAATATCCAAATAACATAACTGGCTAGACATCATCGGTGGGGGGGGGAGATAATCTTAAGTCTTTCATACACTGCAGTGACTGACAAGGTCGAACAGACAGACTTGTTTGAACAGGTGCTGTTCAAGGAGACACATGCTAAAGCCAAAGGTGGTAATGTTGGGTGACACTAATTAGGCCAGAGGGTGGTGAACCTGTTGAGCAGTCTACCAGCAGAGAGACAGTGGACATGAAGAATATCCAGGTGTTTAATGTAATCCTGGATACATTTTTTTGCTTGCCACCTATTTGTAAACATCATTTGACTATACCAAATGATATGAACCAAAGGATTGTTCAGGCACAGGGAAATTCAGAAACAATTTTTTTTATTGAAAGTGCTGGCATCCTTATGTCTAAGTATGTGCTCTTAGGGGCACACCATCTCTTTAAACAAATGTTGTTTCTTAATTTTCCTCTGCCTGTGCATTCCTTCAGTTCATATCATCTGGTATACTATATGTAATAGATATACCACTCTGTGGTGTCTGTCGGCGCTCTGATATACGCACGCCTTTGGTGTGCTGTCACGCATCGAGGCGTATGTGATATCAGAGCGAATCATAGACACCTCAGAGTGGGTATATCTATCTTATAAAATGGCTATAGATTTTTTTTGGGGGAAGTAGTCCTGTGTAGTTGGTAATTAAATGTTATGTTTGTAGAGGTGACACTTTTTGGTGTTAAAAACTGTATTTTAAATGAATTTAAGTTTTAGTAGTCCTTTGTGGTGTCAAAAAAAGTATGTGTTTATAGTACTGTCACTTTAATTGCCCAAATGTAGCGTGACCGAGTGGTGCTCATTTTAGAAAGTGAGAAGCTGTTAGGTTGTGAAAGTAAGACGTGGTGTGTTTAAAAAATTAGAAAAGTCTGTGCCTTTTATTAGTTTCTGTCCGTTTTCTTTAGTACTAGTTCCACATTGTATGCAGAAGCAGCGAGGGTAGATTGAGTGAGCGGTAATTTTAGAAGCGTGAGGCGAGGCCAGTGTTGCTATGGCAACACTCGCTCTAGCTTCCGTCTAGGTTTCTAAAATTACCGACTCGTTAGGTCTGTCGTCGCTTGTTTCGCATCGGAAATGGAGCTACTATTTTGGATTACAGAGAGAAACTAGTAAAAGGGACTGACTTTTCTAATTTTTTAAACACTGCACGTCTTACTTTCACCAGCTAACAGCTTCTGACTTTGTAAAATGAGCACCGCTCGGTCACGCTACATTTCTGTATTGAAAGTGAAAAGGCACTGACTTTTCTAATTTTTTAAACACTGCACGTCTTACTTTCACCAGCTAACAGCTTCTGACTTTGTAAAATGAGCACCGCTCGGTCACGCTACATTTCTGTATTGAAAGTGAAAGTACTGTGTTTAGGATCGCGGTATTGTCAATGTAAAGGCTTGAATTGAAGACAAGACTACAAAATAATGTATGTAAAGGCTTGAAATGAGGAGAAGAGTACAAAATAATGTATGTTGTACTTTTATATATACAGTTAGGTTTATGTTAATCAGACTGGTCACAGTGGTTACAGGGTGTCAGTTGCATATGTGTGTTAGTGTGGGTGTCTAGCTGCAGCAGGTGTGGAGTGGTCTTGCTGCTGGTGAAAAGGTTTTGAGGAATGGAAAGTAGTTTAGGCGTGCAGTCGTAGTGCTAGGTGTGCGGTCGTTGGGAAATAATGCACGGTCATGTGACGTGTTTTGTCCAATTGTATAAGTGGGATTTTTATGATTTTACCACACCATTTTATAAATATATATATATATATATATATATATATATATATATATATATATATATATACACACACACACCCTAGAGGTTAGTGTAATGAGCTGTAAATGAGCTTGGTACATCCAGCAGACTAGACCTGGTTTTGATTCTCACAGCCTCCACTTGCATACTGTGTGACTCTGAGCAAGTCACTTAACTGCCCAGTGCTCCCAGGTCGCCCCTGAAACCAGGCACTTGTGCCTAGTGGGCCTTATCCGGTTACCAAAGACTAAAAAAGACTACTCCTCCACCACCTGCCTCCCCAAAGGGCTGAGTGTAGTGCATTTAAATGTACGCAGCCTCCTCCCTGAAATTTACCTGCTAGAGCCCCTAATAATCAGGGCCACTGGAAAATTGTGGCCATTTTCAGCTAAATTTGTGGGGATTTTGCGAGGCTTTGGATGTTTTTTTGTGGGGATTTTGTGGGCTGCTGCATGAGCAATTTTCCTATGTGAGGTGCAATATGGGTTTTCCATTTCAATTGCTTTGTGATACATATAGAGATAACCAGCAAAAGGTTTAAGTTTTTATTTAAAAAAAAAACACATGCACACATAAACTCAAATTGACTGACCAAAAACAGTAGACAATATACAATATACACAAACTATAATAATACAAACAGTATTGTAGAGTGAAAGTATAGTATAGTACCACCTCCTCCACCACCACCAATAGTAGCATAGACAAACAGTATTCTACAGTCAAAGTATAGTACCACCACCCCCACTACCGCCCCCAATAGTATCATTTTGTCAGATCAGAAGTACGATAAATAAACAGTATTCTACAAAGTATAGTACCACCACCCCCACTACCACCCCCAATAGTATCATTTTGTCAAATCAGAAGTACGATAAACAAACAGTATTCTACAGTAAAAGTATAGTACCACCACCCCCACTACCACCCCCAATAGTATCATTTTGTCAAATCAGAAGTACAATAAACAAACAGTATTCTACAGTCAAAGTATAGTACCACCACCCCCAATAGCATCATTTTGTCAAATCAGAAGTATGATAAACAAGCAGTATTCTACAGTAAAAGTATAGTACCACCACCCCGACTACCACCCCCAATAGCATCATTTTGTCAAATCAGAAGTACGATTAACAAACAGTATTCTACAGTCAAAGTATAGTACCACCACCCCCACTACCACCCCCAATAGCATCAGTTTGTCAAATCAGAAGTACGATAAACAAACAGTATTCTACAGTAAAAGTATAGCACCACCACCAATAGTAGTTAGAATTATAATAAACCAAACAGTATTCTACAGTAACAGTATGGTACCACCACCCCACATGCACCCCGACTGTTAAGAGGTCAAGAAAGTATTTTCACATCATAGAAAAAGCAGTAACAGCTATCCAACCCAGACTGACATTAGTCTTAGAACTTATTGTACTTCAACATTAGAAGCAGTCTCACATTATCATCTGTCAGACTTTGCCGATTATCTTTTAAAAGATCAGAGTACAGCAAAAAAGGCCACTCAACATCTGCTGTGCTCACGGGTAGCCATATATATCTTTTTGCCACAGCAGCAAGATGCGGCAGTGTATCACTTTATGCCTCCCACCACTCAGCAATATTAAAATCATCACTAGGAATCGACTGTGCAAGAGTTCTGTACCCATGCCACTCAAAGTTTGAGACCATGGCAAGACCGGGTAGCTCCTGGGCATATTTTGACTTGTCTTTGTCTAGTGTTGGCAGCTGTTTGGGGTCAAAGATTCTGGCAGCCTTGAGATTTTAAAATTTGGTCTAAGTTTTGACTGCTGTCCAACACAATCTTTTAAAAAAGGTTGACACAGTTTTGGTTTTGCTGTGCCAGACACCTGGACAACATTTCAACTGTATTTGCTCTATATTCTGTTTTCCCTGCTGTGGCACAGAAGTCCAAAAATGTGCACATTTTGCACGCTTCCAAATATGGAGTGTCCCTGTGGCAGGCTGTTTGACTGTAACTGTTTTAAAATGCTGACTAGTTCAGAAGAATGTTCTGACACAAAAGTTGCTTGTGTCACCAGCTCTGTTGCTTTGCCTTTCAACAAGCACTTCAGGCGCTTTAAGGTTGCTGCATCAGATGGTACAGTTTCAAGAAATTCTGTTAAAACAGGCAAATATTCTGCCAAATACTGAACAGCACTGACCCAGAAGCACCACCGAGTTTGCACTGCATATACTGACATCTTGGGTACAATTCCCTGCTTTGCTTCTATGAATGCCCAGTACTGATGCATACGCATTGGGCTCTGGCAGAAGATTTTCTTAATCAGGGAAACAATAGTGCTCAAGTTCTCCAGTGTGTCAACCCAGATGTCCAACACCAAATTGAGGAGGTGGGCAATGCAAGTGACATGCACTGCATTTGGTAGGACACAGGACAGCACAGTTGCAAAAGCCTTGTGCATGTAACTTGCACTGTTCTTTACTATGGCAAAGACTTTATTGGGGTTCACTTCATTGGTGTTTAACACTTTCAGCAGGGCTTGGGAAACAGTGGTGTTGTTCACACAATCCAAAAATTAAACACCAATTAGGAGAGGCTGCTCCCCAATATTCAGCAAAGGTTGGGCCAAAACAGCCAACACACTGCATCCACAGGCATCAGTTGTCTCATCAAGGAAAATGAAGAGATCTTGATCCTCAGCCGCCTCCTTCAGGGACCATTTATGATCAGGCCAAAGTTCTTGGAGTATGTGCTCTGAAGTTGTGCTGGCCCAGCAAGACTACTGCCTTGCTTTGTGTACTTCTTTAAGAAGTGTTAAACTCCAGAAGCCTTCTCCAGTGGGATATTTGCACGGGTCAAACAGCGAACCAAGTCCAGCACAAATTCCTTCTGTTCAATGGTTGATTCCATTGCTTGGCTGAAACAAGAAGTCAGTGATTGCTGACATAGAGGTGTGCCTGAAAAAAAGCAATCAAGATCTAATATTTTACAGGGAAAAATAAACTGCAGCCCAGCCCAGTGGCATGGAGGGCTGAGGAGCTGTGAGCTTTACCTCCTGACATGCAAGAAGTCAGTGACTGCTGGTGTACTGGTGTACCTGTAAAAAAAGATTAAAAAAAGGCAACTCAAGTTATGCCATTTAACAGAGAACAATAAACTGCAGGCCAGTCTATTGGCATGGAGGGCTGAGGCTCTATGTGCCTTACCTCCTGACACACTGGCACCCTCCGTTCGGGAACACGCTCACGTCGCTGGGGGTCATTGACTTGATGAGGGAGAGGATCAGGTGTCTGACTGCTCTCCTCTCCTGAGTGGGGGTGGAGATCTGCTGTCTTGCCCCTTGGCTGTTGCCTGTTGTAGGCCAGGTGGTAGTGTTCAACTCTAGCAGCAAGGAGGGGGTACATAAGCACAAGGTGGATCTGCACATGCCTGCACAAGAGGTCATATAAGCTGTGACAAAGGGGAGAAAATAAGCAAACAGTGGTGACTATGGGCTTCCTGAAGCCCTGCCTGCCTGTCCTCATTCCACTCTGTTGCCAGCTCAAGGATATCCCAGACTTGATTATATGCACTAGGAGAGAGGGGAGGACAGCCCTCCCCTTCCTGGCCTTGCCATGGAGTGAGGTGAGATGAGGTTCCATGGTGCCAGAGGAAGGTGAGATGGACTTGGGAGGCAGGGACAGGGCAGATACCAGCCACCCAAGGTGTACCCAGGAGAGGAAAAACAGAATATGAAAAAAACAAACTGCAAATAGCTGTGTGAGTAGTACTTACTTTGCTGTTTTTTCTTTGCTACTTCTTTTCTCTCCAGATCTTTCTGCAACTTCATATGCATGTCAACTGTATGCTTCTGCACAAAGTCAACAGTGTAGGTGCAAACATGACAGAACAGCAGTCATCCATCCTCATAAAAATCCTCCAGATACAACTTAACCTGATCGTGGGTATGCACAAGACAGGAGACATGACGGTCCTTGGCCTAGCCATGTGAAAGACGGAAGCGCTTTGGTGGTGCAGGTGTGGACATGGTGTAGTTTAACTAAAAAAAATGATACCATAAAAAACAATTAAATGTTGAAAGACAGTGGCACTGCACAGAGGGACGAGAGCTTTCCTTGGGATGCTTGATCCTCCCATATCACACCACTAGCTTGCATCCTATGATGTTTTAAGCTGGGCAGTTTTGTTTCAAAAACCTCAGCTCCTAGAGTTGCTTTGCTGTGGCACTGAGCATGGACTCAGCTAGTATCCATGGAACCAAAGACTCCAGAAATTCTGTTTTTTTTTCTTGTTACCTCTCAATAATTTTTTTTAAATCTGGGCACTATATAGTTACAGAAGCAAGGTGCATGTATGCACATTGACTCTGCCTGTACATTCATTCTCCTTCAAACCACAGGAGCAACATATGGACTAGTCACCGGTGCGACACACGGACTAACCACTGGAGCAATGCACGGACTAACCACTGGAATGATGCACGGACTAACCACAGGAGTGAGGGACAGACCCAGTCGACTGACATACATGTTGGAAAACGTTGTTCTGTGTCAGTCTGCTCAACAGCCCCACCCTCCTCCTTCCCCAGAGGCCAGAACAATTTTTTCCAACAAGTGTGCCAGTCTGACAGGCCCACCCCTCCACTCTCCATCATTGAGGATCCACTGGAGCAAAGCACAGACAGACCACGGGAAAAATGTTCTGTGCCACTTGGTTCAGCCCATGATTCACTCAACATTAAGCAGAGGTCAGAACAATTTTTTTCCAACAGTCTGCCAGGCCTGCCCTGACTCCATCCTCCACCAATACATACCACTGGAGTGATAGATGGACATAGCTGACTGGCATACATGTTGAAAACAATGTGCCAGTCAGCTCAGTTCAACATGTACATTTAAAATAAAAATACATTTTTCATAGAACAGTACATTTCATGCATCTTCCCTCCCTCTCAGACCAGTTACATTTTTTTCCACAAACACCAGTGCCATTTCTTCCACCTGCATCCCCCCTCAGGATCTTCCTGGGCTCCCACCTCCCTTCGAGAGCAATACAGATTTTTACACCACCTGCACCACTCACCAGGACTCTCCTGGGCTTCCACCCTCCCTCTGAGACCAATACAGATTTTTACACCACTTGCCCCCCCCGCCTAGACCCTTCAGTGCTCCCACCCTCCCTCTGAGACTAATGCAGGTTTTTTTTTACACCACCTGCACCCCTCGTCTGGACCCTCCTGGGATCCCACACTACCTCTGAGACCAATATGATTTTTTTTTTTACACAACCTGCACCACTTCCCCCCTCCACCCCTTACCTGGACCCTCCAGAGCTCCCACCCTACCTCTGAGATCAATACAGATTTTTTTTTTACACCACCTGTACCCCTCCTCTGGACCCTCCAGGGCTTCCACCCTCCCTCTGAGACCAACACAGTTTTTAATAAACCCACTTTACAGACTTTCTAGGACCCTCCAGGGCTTCCATCATCCCATCCCAGTTTTTGAAGTCAGGTCAGGTCTGGATTGGAAGATGCAAGGTGGCTCAGAAGGAAGTCAGGTCACTCAGACGCAAGGTCACAGTGCAAGGTAGGCTCTGAAGTCCCGATCACAGTGCAGCAGAATGGAAGTCAGGCTGGGTCGGAAGACGCAAGGTCGCAGTGCAAGGCAGGCTCAGAAGGCAGTTGGTCGCAGGAACAGAATCACAGCTCTGAGCTCTGTGTACCCCTCTCCTGTCTGCTTGTATTTATATTGGTTTGGCAGACCTGAGTGGGCACACAGCATTTTAGAAGGGTGCCAAAAGAAAAGAAAGAGACTGGCTGCTAGTGGCATGTAACACACATATAGTGATGCCAAATGCATCTGCCACAAGGGCATAGAAAAGATGCACACCACACAAACAGTAACACACATGCCCCACACCACAAAACATACATGAGCACAAAGACTCCACATCAGTAAACTCACACACATTGTCCACATCACAGAAACATGCTCAAAGGCAACTCCACCCCACAAACACACAGAGTATACAAAAACACACATGGTGCACACAAATAAACATGCGCATCCACATACTGTAACTACATACACACAAACTCAGAGGCATCCCCACCACACATAGTCCACATGCCATGCAAAAAGCACATCATGAACACACAATCATCACTGCACACACTGTACAAACAGGTTAAGATGGAGAGGCTTGTGAGATAAAGCCCTAGTCTGGGGTGGGGGTCACTTGAGTTTGATGCTAGGGCTGGGAGTAGGGGTATGGGAGCCTCAAGCCAGGGACATTGGGTGATCTGAAATAAGCTTCGGGGGCATGGGGGGGTGATAGAGTTCAGTGCCCACAGTACACAGTGCAGTTGTGAACATATTTTTACTAGAGTGCAGTTAATTATACTACTTGGTTAAACTGATATTGCATGGTTTAAGCAGACAGTGTCATAATGTGGGAGGTTTATCGTTTACCTCATACAATGCCAGTCCACCCAAGCTCCTATTCCTACCCTCAGACCAACCCATCCCCTCTTACAAACCTCACTGCAACTGGAACACCATCCCCCATCTTGACCACCTTTCCTGTCAATGCACCACACTTCTTGCTCCCGGACCAGCCTTCTCAAGTTGAGCACCATTCCTGGACTACTCCACAGCTTTACAACCTGCATACATCCGCTGCAGACCACCTTCTCTGCAGCTGGACACTGCCTGGACAACCATTCACCCTAACAGTCCAGCCAGCCCCCTCCCCCAAATGTCACTGCAGCTGAACCCTCTCTGCAGCTGGACTACCTTCCAGCCACCTGGCCAGTCTACCCCAAGCTGAGCACCCTATCTGGACCACACAGCAGCCCCCTAAATTGCATTCGACCCAGTCTACCATGCTTCCTTCAGCTGGACCCCTCAGAGACCAGCATTCCCACCCACAGAACAGCCTTCCCCAACCTAAGCTGAGCACCCTCCTTGGAGCAGAACCACTTCCCCCATCCCAGCCTCTTCTTCCAGATGACCACCCTTACTGGAGCTGGACCCATCTTCTGCACAGATCACCCTTGCTGCCAATGGACCAGCCACCCCCTGCAGCTGGACAGCCCCCACCTTGCTGCAGAATGGACTGGCTGCTTGCTCTTTGGCACTTATCTGCAGTTCAGGAGAGGGGCAGTGAGTGGAGGATTCATTTGACTTTTGGGCCCTTAGAAAATGCTGCTCTGGTGCTCCCTGGACCTGATATGCAGTTCACAGGAGCCAGGAGAGCACAAAGATGGTCTGCATTTGGACTTGGGCCATGATAGCATACAACATAAGCAGTCAAAACCGAATGCTGACTCATGCCAACCCCTCACAGGCAGGGTGTTTTGCCAATCGCAGCATAAGCGCGATTTACATGCCTCCAGAGGGGTTGCCACTCTGGTCCCCCCCCCTCAATTTTGTGCGGGTCAGTGTCTCACCCTTGTCTCTCAACTGTCCCTGATTTTTTTTTTTTACTTATTTTTTATACTCCCCCTTGCACCACAGCTGCCCTATTCTTTGGGGTCTCAATGCGTCTTTGCAATGGGAGAACCACAGCCGCAAGCCTAGATGAGTGCCCCACTCTCCTTACTTCACTTAAACTCCCCAGTTAACCCCCCCGGTTAGGGTGGAGGAGTCCCCCTTGCCCTCCATACCTCAGTGAGAGCGTGCACTAGAGCTGCTTCCCTGGCTCCTCCTCAGTCACCGATATTGAGGCCCACCTACAGGCACAACTGTGGGGTGTTTTTACCTTGTTCAGGTCCCACCCCCCTCTGGCATCGGCACTGTAGCGGGTCCAATGAGACGGGGGCATGCTGAGATGTGCCTCTGCTTAGGTCCCTAGCCGACGCAAGCCCCTTCCTTTACTGTCTGCTTCCCCTACCACACTGTCACCACCTGTGGTCGCCCAGGTGGTGACAGTATAGTGGCAAGACATGCAGCCCACCCCCCCGGAGAGGGAGAGTGGCCTGTCGGGTATGCAATCCCTCTTTCTCCAGCTGGCCCTCCAGCAGCCCTGGCTCGCTACTGAATCTGGGTCGCTGGCATTGCAAACGGTAGTGCTACCACTGCACCGGCAGGCTGGCAACTGTCCCTGATTTGACATCACAAAAATTTCCAAAGTCCATCCTGCATTTGACATTTCTGTCACTGAAGAGAAGGAAGTTGTAGCACAAAATGTTTTCAGACAATAATACTCATCTAGTTCTCCTTAGATGCTGCCTTTCATTCCAAGCCATATAGTGGGCTTCTTGAGCTCTTATTATTTACATTCACTTGCGCTTGCACAAGGAACGTCTTGCTACTAAGGGCATTTTAGAGGTGTGTCACTGCCGAGCCAATTACAGCTGAAACTGCAATGGGCTTGGCAGTGTAGACTAATGACCAGGCACTCTGGTCATAACAGTAGTTCTGTTTGCTGACGTGGCATTTTGAGTAGTTGAAAGAAATGAACCGCTCCAATGAGAAAGCGCTTCATTTCTTTCTGCAGCTGTAACTAAGGGCATGTGCATTAGAGTTGACACTAATGCGCATGCCCAGAGTTATGGCTACAGCTTTTACATACCAAGTAAAGCAGATTACAGTGCTTGTTTTTACATCGGAATGTACTTTCTATATTAGCTATGGTGTGGCTTTACTTATTGGTGGCTCTTGCCACCTGCCACACTCTCTCTCTCTCCCCAGTCCGCGCTCCTCTGAAATCCCTCCCCAGGCTTCTACAATAGCTGCAGTGCGGCTTTACTTATTGGCCACTCCTGCCACCCTATGGACTCTCTCTCCCTGGTCTTCGCTTCTCTGAAATCCCCCATCCCCCTAGGCTTCTACATTAGCCACGGTGTGGCTTTAGTTATTGGTGGCTCCTGCCACCTGGTTCACTCTCTGTCCCAAGTCCTCACTCCTCTGAAATTGCCCCCAGGCTTCCATAATAGCCATGGTGTGGCTTCACTTATTGGCAGCTCCTGCTGCCCACCATACTCTCTCTCCCCGGTCCTTGCTCCTCTGAAACCCCACAGGCTTCTACATTAGCCTTGGTGTGGCTTTACTTATTGGTGGCTCCTGCCACCCAGTGCACTCTCTCTCCCCCCAGTCCACTAAGGCCAGCACAAGTGGCTTCTCTGACTAGCAACTCCTTGCTGCATTTATAATGCATCTTCCACCACGTGGCATCCGCCACTCTAACTTCTGCCTCCTCGCTCCTCTGAAGCCAGTACCAATACCAAACACCTGCACTGCAAATACCTGCAGGTGAACGTTCGACATTGACAAATGCCTTTTTGTAAGTAGTGTCCCTGATTCTGGTCATTTGTCCTTCTTAAAGCCCCATCCCTGATTTGCACAGCAGGAGGTTGAGAGGTACATTTTTACATAAAAGTATGAAACATAGCTATATCGCAAGGATAAAATTATTAACACCAACTCAGCATATATGAGAAAAAAGGTGTTATTTCTAAATTATTCAGTTATGAACATGTCCTATGTGTTGCATGACTTGATGTTTTGTACATCCAGACGATCAGACTACTGCAGAGATCAAATGGTACATTTATTTTTTTCTCTTCTGTGCCATGCAGGATCTTGAGGCATGGATGCGAGTTACAGCTGTAAGTGCAGCTCCCCCCGGCAACATGGCGGATGTCTGCATCAGCTGACAGCGTGTGTTTTCCCACTAGTCATACTATATAGTACTCAATGGGGTGAGCATTAGGTTTGACAGCCCCAAAGAAGACCCTACCAAGGCTGTGGAGATCCCAATCCTAATGTTTTTTCCTTTTGTTGCGTGGATGGTGGGGGTGAGGAGTTAGGTTTGTAAACCCTAATGCCACACTTCCCTACTTTTATGGCATTAAGTTAAACCCTAATTACTGCATTAACACAGTTTTTCACAAATAATTTCCTTTCTTTTTGGAGATAGTGCATCATATCCTAATTCATGCGGGTCCCAAAGGGACCTGTGTGAACAGATGCAGACATGCAGTACCTTATTTTTCACCAGATTTTCAACATAGTCTTCTTATGACCCCATCTCATGAATCTGGTAGGTGAACATTTTCAAATCCTACTTGAAAGGTAATTTTGCAGAGTGACTGTGAAATCACCTTTTGATACATATTTGAGAAATTTCACCTAATGATTTCATGAGGTGGGGTCCCACAAAGGCCATGTTGAGCATTTGGTGTAAAAATATTGAAAAATGAAAAAGTTATCAGTAAAAGTGAAAAATGCATTGAAATACATGAAATGGACTTTCCTTATTTTCTCATATTGCAGTGGCCGCAGTGGTTTTTCTTGTGGTAGTACTCCTACCCCATACATTGGAAGTACATAATCTGAGCCTTTTGTTTTTGCCATGAATGCTTTAAACATGCTGTCAACTTTTTCCAGGTTGCTACTACTAGCTTGCTTATTTTCCTTTGAGTGTTCCTTTTCCCCTTTCTTGGATTTTACCTGAACATTTTCACCATTGTCTTCTTTCTTTTCTTCTCCTAAATTTTCATTCTTACTTTATTTCCCTTCTTTTCCCTTTCTAACTCTAGTTCTTCTCTCTCTTTTTTCTTCCTCCTGTCTTTTTTCCCTTTTTCTTTCTATCTTTTTCCCATGACCCTTGTTTTTCCTTCCCATAATTTCATCCTTTTTATTAATACTCTGAACTTCTGGTTTCTTTACTCTCTTTCTTATTTTTCCCGTCTCTTTCTTTCCTTCTTGTGGGGTGTTATCATTATGCTTTTGTCTATTCTTTGATGTTGATTCTTTATCATGTACTTCCAAGAATGTCTACTCCCATTTCTCTTTTTTATTTCTAACTTCCTTTCCTCATGTATTCTCCTCTTCTATCATTTTCTGTCTATATTTCTTAATGCACTATTTTCCTATTTTATTCCTCTTTCCCATAATATAGCATGTATTCTTCTCAATTCATTATTTATACTGTCCTCTTTTTTACTTCTCTCTGGTAACATAATTAATTCCTTTAGTTCTTAATTGTCTGCTTTAGAAGTACTCAGGTACTATCATCTTTATGCTCTTTATATTCCTCCTCCAACTCTCTTGTACCTTCCTCTATCTCTGTTTTTTTGTTACTCTGTTGCCTTAAAGTTCTGCTTTCTTCTCTTATATATTCTATCCTTTTCCAATTTTCCAAGTTTATCCCCTTCAAAAATGATATATCTTTCTTCAACTCTACTAGTTCTTTATAAATTAACATGTTAGCCATGTATGGGTCTCTCAGTGTAATTTGAACATCTCTGGTTATACCTTCCACATCTAGTAGTTCTAGTGATACTGGGCTCATTACCTGAGTCTGTCTAGTGGTTTCTCCTGATTCTTCCCAATCCAGTTCACATGTGTTGTGGTCCATATAATTTAATATCCCTGATAGATCCATCTCTATTTCCTGATTATCCTTTGCTTGTTTGTTCACAGCCAAATAAATTATATCTATATCTATTTTCTTTGCTTTCTTCTGCTTAATTTGACTTATATTGCCCCCTTCCTTTTCCCCATCTGGGATACTCACAAGTTCCTCTCTAATAGAGTGCATCATATTTGAGATGTCCTTATTCAGTTCAATAATATCTTCAAAAATATCTGAAAACTTCCCAATAGATTGGTGCACTGTCTTTTCTCACTTTCTACCCATCCCCTGACTCCTTACACTATAATTTCTTTCCTTGCTAGTGTGGTATCCAGTGAACATGACATCCACAATTGAGCACCTACAGAAATGGTGACTCAATTATGGTGCCTGTGTTCAGGGCTACCTGGCAGGGAAGCACCTGGATACTTGGGTGGGTGAGGTAGAGTGAGAGGAAGCTACGTGCATACATGCGCACACACATGCAAGGGGGGAGAGGAAGGGGAGGGAGAGTGTGTAGGAGGGGGTGTGGCAGACAGCTGCCAAGCTGGTCTGCTTGCATGGTGGGGTGGGACATTGGTTGGGAGGTGCAGGGTTCGGTTCCAATGTGCAATGGGTTGTTTTTGTAGCAGCTGGCTTTTTCTTTTTTAAAGTATTTCACCCCCGACATGCACCCCCCTGGAGTTAAGAATCCTTTAGTAGGGGATGCGAGGCCAAAGCCCCTATAGTAGCCTTGCATTAAAAAATACAGCCATGATCTCAGGCCCTCTTCCTGTCACCACGAGTGTACATCGCCAAAATTCATTTTCAGTGATGTACACTCGCCCTAATGGCAATCGCTATACTGTGATCGCTGTTATCACATAGAACCTGCTAGTGCTATTGGGAAAGAAGAAATCAATAATTGCTACTGTTGGTGTTGATGTTTTATTCATTCCTCCCTTCCTTATTTCCTCATCCTTCTTACCATTGTTTTTCTTATCTGAACTTTTTTCCATTGTTAATTTTAGATTGTGATTGGATTCATTAGCTTTATTAGCTTTATTTTTGGTTTTTCTGTCTCTATGTCTTATTTATCTCTTTGGATTTGTTTTTTGATCACTCAATAATTCTTTTGCTTGGCTATCCTCTTTTGTGTTAGTTTTTGAACACTTTTCTTTATTTGGGGGTATTCTGCTTTTAACAGGGTTTTCCCACTTTCTCTTGTGACAGACATTATGTATAACTGGTAATTATTGACTGATAATTTGTTTAAATAATATATTTTATTTTATTTTTTATTTAGTATACTCTAGGATTACAAGTACCTGTGAGCAGGAACTGCTCATTTACAAAGGTTCCACGTCAAAGGATGTAGGGTAACGTCAATACAAAGGAAACAATAGATACATACATTACACTCAAAGTTGACTAAGCATGGTATATACAGTAATTTGCAGAGCGAGTCAGCAAAAGCCAGCATGAGTAAGTTTTGAAGGTGAATTGCATATGGAGTGGAGGGAGGCAGTGAGGAGTCAGCAGACAAATGGCCGTTGTCAGACGGTAGAGGTGGATGGCATGAGATTGATGATGGTGGCTCAGGCCTAGTGTCAGATGAGAGGGAGGGGTGGGTAAAGGGTGGAGTGGGGGGGCCGGTGACGAAAAGAGGGGCAAGTGGCAGGAATACAGACCACCATTGTCTCTGGCAGGAGGTGAAGATCATTGTTTAAGAGAGTTTATATAAATCATTTGATGTACTCCAACTTATATTGTTACAATCTCTATAAATACCTCTAAGGTTTAAGAAACCAGTGTATAAAAAAATTCAGTCTGGCACTTTATAAGACAGCAATTCAACAATAAAGTATTATAACATTCATTCACATGTTAAAAACCTATTAATAGGCTAACAGGGAATTGGAGACAGCCAGCAGTTAACCTGCAAATTTCTCCAATACACCTGTTGTCTATAATTGTAATAAATTATCTGATTAATAAAGTATCAAAATAACAAGTTTGTAATCGTGGTTAATTATAGACAATTGGTCATTCAGCTAATTAATCAATCAGTTGTTATCTGGCTTATATCCAACACCTGTATGGATTGGCAATATGTTGATGCTCTATAAAAAATAAGAGAAGCAAAGAAAAATAGAGTCTGTTATCAAAACTGAAATAAAGTTATCTTTGAAAAAAACCTTCTTGTGTCCCAGTCTTTTTGGATTGATTTTAAACGTTTCACCACACCTCTGACCAAGTGTTCAAATTTCAGATCTCTACTGTGATCTTCTTCCTTTCTTCTATCTTCTTTCCTTTGCTCCTTCTTCCACTTTGTGTTCCACTCCCTTTCTTTTCTTTTTGTTTTCTTTCATCTGTGTTGTCTCTAAAGTTCACACTATGATTATAACTCCAGAAAAAGTGTCCTGGAAATTATGCAAAATCTTGCCAGCTCCTTCCCCACCTTCAAGTTCTGTGCTTGCAGACACTGTAATTTAAAACAATAGATATAAGGAGTGGGGGGGGGGGGGACTCCTCTTCCATTCTCTGTTTCTATAATTCCTACTATTTCTTTTACTTTTACTTAACAGTACTCTAAATATATTATTCATTGTAGTTTTTATATAATATGCTCTATATGTATGCTATGCACTCCTTTTCTGCTTCAACTAAAATATTTAAAATGCGCTTTATTCTTTATAGGGCTCTGCTGTTCCTTAACAGTACCCTGTAAACTAACTCTAAAAATTCTATTGATTCTATGGGTCCGATTCAAAGATGGGTTACACATGTCACAAACCCTATGGTGCAAGTCGCACCTTGTTACATGCCCCACCCCCAGTGGCAGGGCAGCCCTCTGTGGGCAGCCAACCTCCTCACCCACATCCTCAAGCAGTGCCCCATGGGGCAGTACCCATCACCTACATGCCAGTCTCTCCATGGTAGCCCTGTTGGCCCCCCAACCCCTCCCCAGCCTTGTGGGGCAGTGTCATGGTGTTGGGGTGTGGGATCTTGGGGGTGCCATGCCATGTGCTGCTTGTGACTGTGGGAGGGCATCTCTGCAGCTTACAGCACCCAGGTCAGGTGCGCACTTCATGTGGCGCAACCCTGGAGCTGCCAAAAGTTGCAGGGCATAGATGCCGGGGACCCTGCCTGTTCTGGAATCTGGCACAGAGTCCCTGGCATAGTGGCAGATGTCACAACTCACATCCACCAGCGAGTTGCACCATACGTCTTGGGATTGGGCCCTATGACTTCTTTGGGAAAACCTTTTTTTTTAAAAACAAAAAAGCAGTTTTCCATGTTATATTTGTATTAAACAGGCTTACTTATTCTTTAGTTTTCTAAAATATGCTCCTTGTTTGCTGCAGGTTGCTTGTTGAGGCTTGCTCATGAAGTTCTATCCGTACCCCACTAGGCCCCTAGGACCATGGATACTTCATTTTTGACACAATGCCAATTTGCTTTTTTTTAGCCACACCAAACTGAGTATTGCCTGACCTAGAGAGTAAATTTACTTAAATAAAACAGTGAGAAAGTATTAATTACCAAAGTCTTTCTCCTGCTACTCTCTTGGTACCTTGGAGCTCGCTACACCTCGGCACTGTGTCAAAGTTAAAAATGTCGTTTTGCTCTGCTGGCGTTCTGGTGTTCTAATGGCATTTCTACTGCATGGTGAATGGTCTCAGCTACCTATTCTCTTCCTGCTTTTAAACTCCCTCAGAGCCCCGCCCTATGCACACAGTGCACCTTGCCAGTAGCCCGGTTCCTAATTCCTTGTGTCCAGCAATGTGCTGACATCAGTGCTGGAAATTTAAAGTGGTTGGGAGCAAGTTGTAAGTTAAATTTATATTAAATCTATTAAAATACTTAAGTATTCTCTCCCAAATGGGTTCTTTCAGTCCCTTCTTTTAAAACCTGTACAAAAGCCCCCTATTCTGAGCATTAAATGCCAACCTAACAACCTGACCCAATATTTACTATCTACTTCCACGGCAGTTCTGGAGAACAAATAAAATAAAATAACATAACATAACTGAAATGAAAATAAACTGAAAAATAAATCCACAGTCAGATTCTGCCCTCCAAAACTCAGCAACAGCCAAACAGAATGCAAACTGAGTAGGGCATACACGGACCTTCAGCCTTCTCCCTGCTGCTGGGAGAGTAGAGCTATGCTGTTGTACACTTTTAGGTGAATGAGGGTATGTGGGGTGGTGAGTGCCTAATAACAGTCAGGGTAGGGTGTGTGTGGTGTGGGGGGGGTAATATGGTAATGATCCATTTTCTTATTTACAGGTTAAAAAAACAAAACAAAAAAAAGACACTGCGAGACTGTTTTCTTGTTTTTGCAGGTTATTACTGTGGATCCAGCATTGGAGATTGGGCACCTCAGTGTTGTCTTAAATCCAGGTCAGCACCAGAAGTGGCTACCCTGGTGTCACCACCTACTGTACATATGGGAGAGGATCACCTGGAGCAGAGGCAGCTGACAAGCAGTTGAGGTGGTGGACACCCCGGTCCACTTTTCTAAATAATTCATGGTGGAAACTCATGGGAGGGCTGGCTGATCTGGGAGGGGGAAGGAAATTAATATTATAAACAAAATAGAGAATGAGAGAGCAGGGGGAGGGAGACAGAGATTGAAATTGCTGTCTCACTGCTGGCACTTGGCTGCAGATGTCAAGAAACTCCCGTTGTTTCATATAGAGAACACAGGCCAACAGCTTCTCATGCTAAGCTGAGCACCCTGGATTTTGGGGTGCCCAGAAAAGGTATTTCTGGATATTTTCTTCTTTTTTTTAAAAAAAAAAAACAAAAAAAAAACCCACCAGCATCTAGCTAAATGGGTCCTGTTTAGCTAGGTTCAGGTGTTTTGGTTTTAAAACTAAATCATTTTTATAATTTTTCTATGTTTTTTAGTTCAGGGAAAACAAGATGCTGGCTATCATTATCCAAAAAACTCTTTTTTGGGGTTGCGAGAAGTAAGTGATGAGAAAGCCAAAAGCTCTGATTATCCCAAGTTTTTCAGGTTGTATCGGAAGATTATCCAAAAACCTTATTGAGTATGCTAAAAAAAAATAAGTTAAATCCTAATAACTGTAGAACTGTTTAATATTTTTTAATGAAACCTTCAAAAAGCATTGCCTTAACATAGGGTGCTTCTGCCCTGAAAGTTTCTTTTTTTTTTTTTTCAAATATTGCTTTTACTCTTTCTGGCCATGCTCTTGGTCCTCCTTCTGCTGTCACTACATGAGCTGCTCTAGCTGATGAGACCTCACTGCAGTCACTCCAGTTCCCACACCCACCCATGATATACCCCTATGCTGCCCCCAGCTTACCCCCTTGAGCTAGGTCTGCCATCAGTCACAGTGCTGTTACTTCCCACAGACATCTGTCCACCCATGGTGGAAGTGAAGATGTTGGTCAACCTGGGAGTGCAACAGTTGGAGACTGCAGTGAGGGGGGCAGTTGGAGAAGCTTCATCTGTGCAGCTTGTGCACTGTTTTTCCTTGTTTTTCCCACCCCACCACCATGAGTGTGCAATGAAATAGACTGCAGGTGAGGCCTGATGAAGCCAATCCATGAATGTGCTCCAATGGCCTCCGTCTATCATTTGGGGATCCCAAGCATCACCTGTGGTCATCCAGGTGGTAGTAGAGCAACAGGACATGAAACCCTCCCTCCCCAGAGAAGGAGTCTGTCTGGTGGTGCATTGGATCCTCCTCACCCTGGCTAGCCCTCCAATGTCTCTGTCTTGTTTCCAATGCTGGGTCAGTGTCACAGGCAGTAGCACTACCACTGCACAGACAGGTTTACCCTGAACATTTTTGAAAAAAAATTCCATTCTATCTAGGCTGCAGGTAAGAGCAAAGAAAATGTATTAATATAAGAAAAGACTTAAACATTAATGTAAAAATGAGATGTACACATCTCAGAAGCTGCACAAACTGCCATCACAAAACTTTCCACATATTTAGACCTTTCTTCCTAGACAACACAAGCCAAATTAGGGGCAATGTCATTGAATGCTGCAAAATCTAGTAAAGTGAAAAGTTAGGGTTTTAACATAGAATACTGTGGGTGAACCTTAACTATATTTGCATTAGTGTGCCAGTATAAGATAGAGCTACTTATCTATCTATCTATCTATCTATCTATCTATCTATCTATCTATCTATCTATCTATCTATCTATCTATCTATCTATCTATCTCTCAGTCTGTCTATCTATCTATCTGCTCTTTGCAAAAAAAAAAAAAACTGTGTTAATGCACCAGTTAGGGTAACTTAATCCACAAAAGCAGGGAAATGTAGAGTTAGGGTTTTCAACCCTAACTCCCCCAACCCCCAAGCAGCAAAAGGAAAAACAATTAAGGTTTTGGGTCTCCAGAGTTTTGGTGAATCAGTGGTGGGGTCTTGTTTGGAGTTGTCAAGCCTAATGCTCACCACCCCCAGTCCGTAGCCTCCTGTCTGAAGCACAAGGTACAGCTCCAAGCCAGTGCTTCATATTGATACACTCTTCAAAGACAGAGATATATGTCTTGCCTCAGGTTTCCAACACAATTTGTTGTAGCTTTCATCACGTAGGGCCCTAAGGACATCATGTATGATGTTGTTTGCTCAGATAACAGGGTGGCTATTAGGGCTAACAACCTCAAGGAAGACCCCCACCACTGATTTACCAAGACTCCAGAGGTCCAAAACCCTAATGATTTTTCCTTTTGCTGCTTGAGCTGTAGGGGGGATTTAGAGTTGGAAACCCTAATATCACATTTCCCTACTTTTGTGGTGTTAAAAATGAAGCTTTTTTGCAATAAATTTCCTTTCTTTTGAGATAGTGGAATTTTATCCTCATTCATGCAGGTCCTGAACAGATGTGGCTGCTTTGATGGAAGGGAACTGAAGTGGTCTCATTTCCATCCGGCCCATAGAATCAAATCTAAGCATGATGTACCATCATGCCTAGCAGTTGCATTATTTGTGCTAGACATGCTGACTCTCAGTTGTGTAATGATTGGGCTTGACTTATCTCATTGCTGACTCTTTTCTGAGAAGGTCTCACTAGGCCTGCCCTTGTGTCTAGTGTCATACCTATGTGATCTAGTTGTTGGCTCAGGACAAGGTAGCACTTCTCCAAGTTTATTACCCATCCATAGTCCTGCAGAGTACTAAGTATCACCTTGGTAACCTTTGTGGCTTCTTGACCTGCCCTTGTTCTTATTAGCCAATCATCCAGGTATGGTATGAAATGTATGCCCTTTTCCCGGAGATGTACTGCTAGTACCACTGATCCATGCATTGTTACATAGAAACTATGTTGAAAAAGGCTGGTAGCACCCATTACATATGAACACTCGAAACAAATACGACACAGACACAGACTATTAGTAAGTGCGGTCTTGTTTATATAAAAGCATTAAATGCATAAACTGGCAAAAAAATCAAACGACTAACGTTTCTCCTAGCGTAACATAGAAACATAGAAACATAGATTTTGACAGCAGATAAGGACCGCTTGGCCCACCCAGTCTGCCCATTTCCCTACCTATTGGATAAGCTGCAGATCCTAGTTAACCGGCAGCCTACTTCTTCCTACCCCCACCCCCTAGAATTGCCTTACGACAGTCCCATGCATGCTTGAATTCCACCACTGTTTTTGACTCCACAACCTCCTCCGGAAGGCCATTCCATGCATACACAACCCTCTCTGTGAAAAAATTCTTCCTTAAATTACCTCTGAGCCGCCCCCCTTCTATCTTCAAATTGTGCCCCTTGTTCTTGCACACCTCATTTTTGAAAGATGCTACCCTCTTGGACTTTGTTGATTCCCTTGAGATACTTGAAAGCTTCTATCATGTCCCCTCTCTCTCCTTTCTCTAGGCTATACATATTCAGCTCCTTAAGTCTCTCTTTATGTCTTCCGGTGCAGACCCTGCACCATTTAGTTGCCTCCTCTGACAGCCTCCATCCTGTCTATGTCCTTGCGGAGATTGGTCTCCAGAACTGCACGCAGTACTCCAAATGGGGTCTCACCAACTGTCTGTACAGAGGGATAATAACTTCCTGTTTTCTGCTGGTGATGTCTCTCTATGCATCCCAGTATCCCCCCAGCCCTCCTTGCTGCTCTCTCACATTGCTTTGCCCACCTTTAGGTCATCTGATATGACTACCCCCAGGTCCCTTTCCATTTTTGTTGTTGTTAGTATCTCACCCCCCATTGTGTACTCTTCCCCAGGGTTTTGTTTCCAGGTGCATTACCTGGCACTTCTTAGCATTGAATCTAAGCTGCCATACATTTGACCATTCCTCTAACCTTGCCAAGTCCCTTCTCATTCTTCCACCCCACCTTGTGCATCAACTCTGTTGCAGATCTTTGTGTCATCTGCAAAGAGACATGCTTTTCCTTCAGTCCCTCTACAATATCACTTATAAAGACATTGAGGGACCGGTCCTAATATTGAACCCTCATGGTACCCCACTAGTAACCCCTTTCTTCAGAGTGGACTCCATTTACTATTACTTCTGTGTTCTGTTCTCCAGCCATTCCTTTACCCAGGCTGTCATCTTGGGACCCACTCCCAGGCTGGCTAACTTGTATATTAATCTTTGTGTGGGACTGTGTCAAATGCCTTGTTAAAGTCTAGGTAGGCCATGTCCACAGCCCTCCCTGATCTGCTACTTTGGTCACCCAGTCAAAGAAATCTATCAGATTTGTCTGGCATGACCTTCCCACTGTGAATCCATGCTGCCTTGGGTCCTGAGCCCCCTGGCCTCTAGATACTCAACAGTTCTTTCCTTCAAGTGATTCCATCATTTTCCCTACCACTGAGGTTAAACTAACAGGTCTGTAGTTTCTGCTTCTGCCTTGCTCACACTTTTGTGAAGGGAATCACATCTGCCTTCTCAGTCCTCAGGTACCACCCCATCCTCCCATGATTTGTTAAAGAGGGTAGTCAGTGGTGTCACCAGTTCTACCCTTAGTTCTTTTAGAATTCTGGGATGAATCCCATCAGGCCCCATTGCTTTGTCCACCTTCAGTTTTAAGAGTTCTTTCAGAACCCTTTCTTCTGTAAATGGGCTGGTATCAACTTCTGTATCCAGAGTGTTTCTACTGTTTGTTTTAGGTACCTCCCCCACTTCCTTTGTAAATACTGAGCAAAAATATTTGTTTAGTATCTCTGCCTTTTCACAGTCACCCTCTGCCCACCCTCCCTCCTCTTTATTAAGCCTCACTAGCCCTCCCTTGGTCTTCCTTCGCTCCCTGATGTACCTATAAAAGGTTTTATCCCCCTTCTTAACAGAGTTGGCTATCTTTTCCTTGGTTTGGGCCTTTGCTGTTCTGACTGCCTTCCCAGCTTCCTTTTGCTTTAACTGATACAGTTCCCTGTACTGCCAGGCTTCATCAGAGTGATTATAACAAAGGTAAAATGCTGTTTTTATACAAAGTTAAACCTATCACATGTGAACAATGAACCAATTAATGCTAACATCAATTAATTGGTAATAACAAACGATCCATTTCTTAAAGTGCAAGTTACGTCACATGTTAGGTTATCCACTAAAACTCAGACTTGTAGCGGGGCATGTATTTAATTTAAATTTAACCTTGTCATGTACAGGTAATACATAGAAAATATTAAAGCTAGTGTCAATTTTAGGATAAACACTTCTATTGTCACTTCTGTATCAAATATAAAAGCATCTATTGCACATCCCATACAAATTTCTACTGCTTAGCATTATCTTAATATTATACTCTCTCTCTCTATATATATATATATAAATATATGTAACCCCCTTGTTACCCGGGGTTACTAGAATCCCAGTAAGACCTAGTGGTAGGCAGTGAAGGCAGCTTGTGAAACTCCAGTTAAATGGGTTTCACACTGTCTCACTCTGTTCTCAGTCACAGCTGAGACTTGAGAGATGACATCACCATAGAACTGTCACAGCTGCATAAGCCACATTGGAATCTGCAACACAGGGAGTGAGTTAGAACTTTGGGAGTTTTCAAAGTCAGTCTTCTGTTTGTCTTAAAGCAAGAAGGAAGTCTACTGTTTTGTTTACAAGTAGAAGGAAGTGTTTTTCCAGTTTAAAGTGGTGGAGGCCGCTGTCCAGGTCTCAGTGCTCTCCGGGGGCAGAAGAAAAGTCCTCTGTGGATTTCAGGGGTAACCCTAATTTTCCACTACAGAAGAAAGCTGCCTGTTTACAGTTTCTGTTCTGGTATTACAGTGAAAGAAGTGGTACTTCGCCTGTGGGGCACCTGCAACAAAAGGGTGAGTGTTTTGCTCTATTTGAAGGGGCAAACAAATTGTTTCATCAGTTTGGAAATATGAAGAAAAAGCTGGGATGTGGACTGCTATTTGGGAGGACTATTTTACTAGGACAAACAAATGGAGCAGTCAAAAATCTAAAGTTTTAATGGATTTCAAGTAATGTTGTAGAGGGGGTGCTTCAGGTCATCCACCATTTAATCTACATTTTCAAAGTTTAAGTTTCTGTTTGTCCAGAGAAATGGCTGGGTATGGGCTGTGGGAGCTGGAGGTGGGAACACCCCCCATCTTTAGTAACCAGGTCCACCTCCACGGATTTCTTCTGTGATTTGCTACTTGCCTCATGTGCCTGGCCAGTGATGAGGTAGGTACCCAGACATGGGTCGCAACTTGGAAAATCTCTCTAGGAGTTGCAGACTCTAAGTGGTGTGGGGAGCCACAGGATGGGAAAATATACTCCTTGTTTGATGGGAGTCTGAAGGAAGTAAGAAATTAAATCTCTCTAGGAGTCACAGACTCTAAGTGGTGTGGGGAGCCACAGTTTGGGAAATATACTCCTTGTTTGATGGGAGTCACTCCAACTAAAGTTGGGTTCATTCTTCAAATGGACCATCAGTCAAGTGGCCGGCAGGGGAGCCGGGCCAGTCGGGCTCTGTATCCAAAGTGCATGCATGTCCAGGCTGAGTGTCTGGTGGGTCCAGAGCCAGACCACAGTAGAAATGGGTTCATTCTTCAAGTGGACCACATTGTAATCTCTAATCTGCATATACAGTGAACGTAGCCCCTTGGGGGACCATCTATGCTTTGTTATGTTTGGCTAGTTTTGAATAAAGCCACACTGAAAAATCCCAGTCCTGGTTCTGGACATTACAGTTATTGCTTCCTGTAGTTGGATTTACTTGGGTGCCCCTGTGCAGAGTAGCCAAACCTAGGTCCCTTGTGCCAGGTAACCTCATCCTCCCCGAACCCAGGTCCCCACCAGGTATTGCTGCCAATTCCAACAGCATGCCACCTGTCATTTTAGTAAAAAGGCAGGGGTGAGAGGTTACATATATACACACAAATATTTAAAAAACCATGTCAACTCCAGGTAACAACTTTAAACATTACAAACATGAAGTGCCAACCCCCTATGAATAATTCCCAGTGACCATATATTTAACAGGCCACTTGGTTATACACACAAATAATCTAAGGTGTACTTAAAAGAGTCCCTTCCTATCTACATAAGTACTTATATTTTTTTGAAATTAGCATCTGTACTTTTTCAAAAATGTGGACAAATCAATGCTGTCATTAAGGCCTTTATTTCTCCGTGCCCCCCAATTCATATATCCAATAACTTTCTCTTTGTCCTATAAGTTTGTTAAGATCTCCCCCTCTGGTTCCTACTTTAACCTGCTCAATCCCTATAAAATGGATTAAATTTCGATTGCATTTATTACACATTAAATGTTTAGCCATTGCATAAGATAAATCTTCTTTTTCAATGGCTCTCACATGTTCCCCTATTCTGGTGCAGAACTTTCTGATGGTGCGCCCAATGTAAAAAGCCCCACATAGGCAATTCAACATATAAATGATACTACTACTACTATTACATGTAATGAAATCCTTAATCTGTATCATCTTATTTGTGGAGGGGTGCTTAAATTCCTTACATGTATGCACACATTTGCAAAAGGAACATCTACCACAACAATGTGTGTACCTGTGGGTGCCAGAGATAACAATGATTGCCTTAACGGCTCTGGTCCTGGTAATATATTGCTGACCACCAAATCTCCAACGCTTTTGCATCTATGAAATACTATTCTAGGACCGTGTTTCACTATAGCTTCAAGTCTTGGTTCTAATTGAAGTATAGACCAATAACTATTAATTATCTGCCTAGTGTCTCCTGATCTCCTAGAAAAATTAGTAGAAAAAGGGCACCTCACAGCATTACTGGTATTTTTTCTTATTCTATCATATTATAGAGTCTGTTCTGTATTCAAATTATTCACTTTTTGTATAGCAGAGGCAATACTTCCTCTACTATA
The DNA here is from genome assembly GCA_016271365.2 of Neoceratodus forsteri. Lineage (NCBI taxonomy): Eukaryota > Metazoa > Chordata > Ceratodontiformes > Ceratodontidae > Neoceratodus > Neoceratodus forsteri. The sequence continues at coordinate 511,549,651 of CM028129.1, forward strand.
TCCTCTTTCCTGGAATCTAAATATTTGAACCCCTGTTTTCTGCACATATTCTGTTTTTTCTGTGCAATTTTGTAGGGTATGAACCAATTGTCCCTTGGGGATATTGTAACGCACATGGTGGGGTGGCAGCTTTCAAAATGTAACAAACTATTACGATCTGTGCTCTTTTGATATAAAGTGGTACATACTCCACCCTTCCCATCCTTGTACAATTTCATATCCAAAAAATTTATTGTTGTCAAATTAATCTCATACTTATAAGTCAAACAACTACTGGTTTGCTCCATCCAAATAATGAATAGTCCAAACTCTTCCCTTGTTCCCTTCCAAATTATGAAAATATCATCAATAAAGCACCACCACAAATCCACTAGATGTAAATATGGATTTGTGGTGGCACTGTACAGATAATCACTCTCCCATTTCAGTATTGGGTCCAGTCCTTTTTAATGTCTTCATCAGTGACATTGCAGAGGGACTGAAGGAAAAGTATGCCTTTTGCAGATGACACAAAGATCTGCAACAGGGTTGATACACAAGGAGGCATGGAAAGGATGAAAAGGGACTTGGCAAGGTTGGAGGAATGGTCGGAGTATGGCAGCTAGATTCAATGCAAAGAAGTGCAATAATGCACCTGGGAAACAAGAACCCAGGGAAGAATACACAATGGTGGGGAGGTAGTAACAACAACAAAAAAGGAAAGGACCTGGGGGTAACCATATCAGATGACCTTAAGGTTAGCAAGCAATGTGAGAAGGCAGTAGGGGAGGGCTGGGGTATACTGGGATGTATAGGGAGAAGCATCAGCAGCAAAACAGGAAGTTGTTATCCCTCTGTACAGACAGTTGGTGAGACCCCATCTGAGTATTGTGTCCAGTTCTGGAGACCTCATCTCCGCAAGGACATAGACAGGATAGAGGTAGTCCAGAGGAGGGCAACTAAAATGGTGCAGGGTCTGCAAGAGAAGCTGTATGAGGAGAGACTAAAGGAGCTTAATGTGTATACCCTTGAGGAAAGAAGGGAGAGGGGGGACATGATAGAAACTTTTAAGTACCTCAGTGGAATCAACAAAGTCCAAGAGGGTAGCATCTTTCAGAAAAAGAGACGTGCAAGAACAAGGGGACACAATTTAAAGATAGAAGGGGGGCGGTTCAGGGGCAATGTGAGGAAGTATTATTTCACAGAGAGGGTAGTGGATGCATGGAACAGCCTTCCTGAGGAGGTTGTGGGGTCTAAAACTGTGGGAGAATTCTAGAATGCATGGGACAAACATAAGGCAATTCTTGTGGGGGGTAGGAAGAAATAGGCTGTTGGTTAAATAGGATCTGTGGCCTATCCTGTAGGTAGGGAAATGGGCAGACTAGATGGGCCTAGCGGTCCTTATCTGCCATCAAAGTCTATGTTTCTATGTTAAATTGGCATAATTAGGGGCCATAGCAGTGCCCATAGCTGTGCCTTGTATCTGATGATAAAGTTTGTCCTGAAATAAAAAAATATTTTTCTGTAACACCAAATGAGCTAGATCCACTAAAAATGCGTAGGATTTTCTGTGCATTCTTCCTCTGTTCTAGTTTCTAAAAAATGTGTCAATGCATCTTATCCCTCTAAATGGGGAATAACGGTACAAAGTGAATTCACATCAATCACAGCAAAATACCACTCTGGTTCCATCCATAAATCTTCTGCTAATTGTACAATTTCTGTGGAATCCTTAATATAGGATCTAAGATTTTGTACTAGTGGTTGTAAAAACTGACCTAAATACAGGGAGAGAGGCTCTGTTAACCAACCTTGCCCAGTAACTACAGGTCTTCCTGGGGGTTGTGACATACTCTTATGGATTTTAGACAGTATGTACAGCACAGGTATTTTAGGACATTGTATTGTTAAAGTGCAGTAAATCACATCAGTGATATAACCCCCTCACATAACTACTGCTTAACATACCATCTATCTCTATTTTAAATACTGTCACTATTTGTCTTGGAACAATTTTATAAAAAGAGGTATCATTTAATAACCTTAATACTTCGGTGGTTTAATCTACTTTGTTCATTACCACTACTGCCCCCCCTTGTCGGCAGCCTTTATGACAATACTTTTATTATCACTTAGGTGCTTAATAGCTGACCTTTCTTCTTTGCTGCAATTATTTCTTGCTAACACTTGCAGCAGGAGTTTGTTTTCAATTTTCCAGGTCTAGTTCACATTTGCGAATGAAAGTAGAAACCACTGGGTTCAAATTAGGGCAAAATTCAGAACTTGGATTCAGCCTTACATTGGACTGTGTATCAATAGTATCATTTTCAAATAAACACTTAAAAGTCAAATTTCTACTGAGTTTATTCAAATCTACACAAGCACCAAAATAATCTATATCAGAGGATGGACAAAAAGTTAAGCCTTTTCCTAAAACAGACAATTCTGCAACTGACAAAACATGATCAGAGATGTTAACTACTGATATCAGATTTTCTTTATCAGGAGAGTTTTTCAAGAGGGAGTGTATATGTGTGTGTGGGGGGGTGGTGATTATGCAGCATGCCTGCTGCATATAGAGCATTTTGTATTAATACTTGCTCCTGCCTCTTCTTCCACGCTGCCCCCCCCTTGTCCTCCCCTTGAAATATTGGGTGTTTGAAAATGGGTTCTGCATTGTCGTTGGCTGCGTCTTGGCCCCTGGGTATAAACAGTGGACTGTCCTATTTCTGATTCTCCCAATTCACTTTCAGAGGGGGGCTCCAAACCATCTGTGTCAGAGGGACCAGTAGTGTAATCTAATACTGTTTCTTCCCCAAATGTTTCCATATTATTCACACTACCTCTTTTAAGTACAGATTTTAAGGAGGTTTTTTCATTCGTTCCCCAATCAAACACCCTATTATTTTGATAATCCCTCTCATCTCTCAAAAACTCTTTTTTTTTTGCTTTTTGATTTTTGCATCGTATTTTGTCACTTTGTCCATTAACATTTTATTCAATTTGTCCAGTTCATTCCGCTCAACGCATGTTTGCAAGGCTGCTTCCACCTTCCCAATTTCAAGCGTAAGTTCATTGCGAATCGGTTCAGCAAATTCCAAAATTAACTCAATGTTTTTTATGGAAGCATCGTGCATGTTATTATGCCATCTAGTCATGAAGACAGCATTGTCAGTCCCGCACGACGGTTTCTGTGTGAGTCAAAGTCCCCTCGGAACTCTTTACACAGCCAAGTAAGCTTCTAGTGTAATCCTGTGCCAATACATTTTCCTTCCTTTAAGCACCGATTTCTCAAGCTTGTGAAAAGTCACTTTAGAATTGGACTAACTGCTCAATGGCTGTTCAACTGGAGCGCTTTTTCCTAACAGGGGGTTGGATTCTTCAGTTGTAGCAAATACCATTTGTGCAAAGCCACCCGTCAGTAAACCAGTGCACGCAGCTCCATTTTCATCTCTTTCCTCTGCTGTCACGACGCGTATTATGCAGTCTGTTGATGAAGGAATTCCCGCTGCATTGTAAAACTATGACGGAGGGTTCCTTGCTGCTACACGCACATTACTGACACTAAACCTTTAGATAGGGTGGCCAATTTGCCAGATATATATATATATATATATATATGAGTGTTACTCAAGGAATGGGATATCCAAGAGACAGTAGCTAAACGAGTGTTCGATTTTTCACTTCCCTTTATATCTAGAAAACCTGTGCTCCGTTGTAAGCAAAGTCACAAGAACATCAAAAGGAACTGAGCACCAGGACTCTAGGTATCAGTGCTATATGCAATAACTGAAGATATGTTGACCATATATTTAACAGGCCACTTGGTTATACACACAAATAATCAAAGGTGTACTTTAAAGAGTCCATTCATATCTACATAAGTACTTATATATGTGATAGGTTTAACTTTGTATAAAAGCAGCATTTTACCTTTGTTACAATCACTCTGGCGAAGCCTGACAGTCTGCTAGGAGAAACTTTAGTCATTTGATTTTTTTGCCAGTTTATGCGTTTAATGCTTTTATATCAACAATACCACACTTACTAATAGTCTGTGTCTGTGTGGTATTTGTTTTGAGTGTTTGTATGTAACGGATGCTACCAGCCTTTTTCAACATATCTTCTGTTATTGCATATAGCACCGATATCTAGAGTCCTGGTGCTCAGTTCCTTTTGCTGTTCTTCTTACATAGAAACTAGAAGCTGTCAGCAGGAAAGGACCTCTTGGCCCACCTAGTCTGCCTTAAGGTCCCTACCTATTGTGCTACTGTAGACACTAATTGATCTCCTGCCTTACCCCCCAGCCCTATTACTAAGGTCCCTCTGTGTCTATCCCATGCATGTTTGAAACCTGTTACCATTTCAGTACCCACCACCTCTGCTGGGAGGCTGTTCCAGGTGTCCACCACTCTTTCTGTGAAGAAATATTTCCTCACATCCCCTCTAAGTCTCCCCCCTTCCCGCTTCATACCATGCCCCCTTAATCTTGAGCATCTCTTTCTGTGCAATATGCCACCCTCCTGTACCTTATTGATACCCTTGAGATATTTGAATGTTTCTATCATGTCTCTTTTTATTGTTCATACATAATAACACCACTTTACAAAAGTACAATAAATTATGGAATACTAAAAACAGAGACAGTTCATGTCAATAAAAAGTAAGTGTTTTTGAGGTTTACATATTAGATATTTGGTAAGGGAGATGTAAAAAGGGGATATAAGAGATGAGAAGGACAACTAGATACTGAATACTCATAATGCAGAAGGAAATTTGATATATGTATGATGGAGCACATAAGAGCATATAGTATAATCTCTTGGTGTATCTGTATCAAGAGTGGTATGGTAAAAATTCCACTGTAGTGAAACTTTGGATAATGCTAGATAATGCTACTTATCCTAAAGGAATACAGTAACATGTAAACTGGTCACACTGTAATGGACTACTTCGAGTGCAAATTAGCTTGCAATCTCAATACATCCAGATTGTCTGGATGAAGGAGGTTTATACAAAAGATTGCTATAAAAAGTTGTCATATCAAAGGAAAATTTATGTATCTTAAATGATAAAAAAAGTTTTTATTTTAGTTGCTGGGATGCATCAGTCATGAGGGCATAAATCCACTTAAAGTATTTTACCTTATACCATACAATGATTTCTAGAGGTGGATTTGTGATAATTCTAAGAATCATATCCAAAGAAGCTGTATTGCAATATTGTAGTGGCTGATACAGGTTTCCCTCAAGTGAGAATATTTTGGACGCTTTAACAATATATGTAGTAGAGTTTCAAAAACAATTTCTCCACCTTTACAATGCAAGTTATGAATAGTAACAGGCTCTTTACTTTTTCAGAATCTGAATTTCAGTGCCTTAGAAGGATACATTTCCAATCTAAATTTCAAAAATATGCACTTATCTACTCTATTTGGTAGAAAAGTGAGATGTGGTTCTAAGACATGATTTATTGTATTTATTTTGTGTGTACCATCTGTACAGTTTTAACATTCTAGTTTTCATTATATTTACGATGGAAGGAAATTGTTTATTTTTGATTAATGTAGCAAAGTCATAGGATATGTTTATGTTTTTAACAGACTCTATCCAGAGGTGCTCTAATTTCAACAATTTCAAAGTGTTCATTATATCTTCTAACCAAGGTGAAGAGGAGCTGTAAGTGATCCAATTTACCTCTTCTTCTAGGCATATCTTGGTCAGCTTTTTGGATCTGTGATAAAACTCATTGGGTCCAGTAGACGGCATATGGCGTCGAAACCATCCATTACAGGACCTGACTCAAAATGGCCACCAGGACTCAATGAGTTAATATACCTTATCCAGTACACCATTTTTCTAGATATTGCAATATATTCCATCTTAGCCCTCCCCAGCTCTGCTTTCTCTGTCTCTGCGGGTATAGATCTAGAGGTCTGGAAAGACAATCTGTATAATTGTATAAATATTTTTGCTATTTGATCAGTTTTCATGTCAGCCCAGATTTCAGCCATATACAAGGTCACACTGTTCATTTTCATCTCAGCTGTGTGACGTGTTGAGAGAAGTGAGTAGCCTTCAAACTTTGCATTCCCTTAGCAAAGCATTTTTAATCTGTGTAAGTTTGTAAAAGTTGACTACCTTGAGGTACCTCATGGTACCACTGAGGCACTCAAATAACAATTTGCAATTACTATAATGTGATTCTGCCTCAGTATACCCAGGTATACCTCAGTATTGATCAACTTTTATATGACTACCACTGTACTTTATAAGTTTTATGTTTTGCCCAGCTATTACTGTTAGAAAAGTTAAATCCCTGATAGCAATATGAGGAAACAATATCCAATGGTTTGTTATTAATGTACCACTTCCATTTAACCTTCCTTTTGCCATAAATCATAACTTGACATTTTTTAGTATTATGCGTAGTATAAGTTTATCACAATATTCCTCTAAAAGATTCATTTTTTTTCTGTCAGGGTGGGGAGATTGAAATAAATAATAAATCATCAGCATACACTATTGCTGGCACCAAGGTGCTTTTTATAGTGGGTGAGTAAATTGGATCTGTTAGAAAAAGGGTTGGCAGATCATTTATGAACAGGTTAAAAAGTAATAGGGCTAGAATGCATCCCTGCTTAACTCCCACATTAGATTTAAAGGGGTCAGAAATGTTACTTTTCAGATTGTATCTAACACAAGTCCAGTTTTCAGAGTAAAGATTTGTAATAATCCTAAATATTGCATGGGCCAATTTTAAAGCAACTAGTTTTTCCCATAACAGTGATCTAAGAACTCCTTCAAAGGCTCCCTTGAAGTCAATGAAGGCCAGGTACACAGTGATATGTTTTAAAAGGTGATAGGAAACAGTTTTTGTACACCTTTAGTTGCCCTCATGTTGTCCTTTTAGTTCTATCCAGTATTCTATTTTTTAAATTGATAATCTAATGTTGTTACCTTTGTAACTATCTTGAATCCCTCTCTCCTTAGCAGTTGCTGCTGTTTCTTTTCATACAGCCTAAACATTCTCTGATATCAGTAACACCATTCCAAGCTATTCAGATGAATAGCATAGAATGGTGTCATTGATGTCATGGAATGTCTTAGAAATATGAGAAGAAAGAGCAGTAGCCACTGAGAAAAGTGGAGCTTTATGGAGATCTGATGGTACCTCAAAGTTAGATAATTTATTTATCAAAACTGGTAAGAACAAATCAGGATTTAAAACTGGCACAAAATGGAAGCTGGGAGGGCAATTAGATATGCAAAAATAATTTCCTGTCTTCTTTGGGATAATACTTTTCCATGATATATAGCAAGATAAAACACTGATCTGTTGTTGAATAACCTTTTCTAAATCTTGCTTGACATGAATTTAATATAGCCTCTCTCTCTCTAGCAAGAGATATAGTCTGGCTAGAATTACCCTTCTGAAAATGTTGCCCAGGCAATCTATAAGACTTATGGGTCTGTAAATTTCTGGTGAAGCAAGATTACCTTTTTCTGTGGACCGGGACTATAATGTTGGCTTTCCATTCTGGTGGAATTAAATTTTCTGTTATGATTTTATTAAAGAGTAAAGAAAGCAAGTTACAACACCATTTAATTTGAGTTTCACATACGCAAGGAGGAACTTTGTGGGACCAAATGCTTAATCAGCCTTGGTCTGGCTGATGGCTATAAAATTTCATATGGAGTTACATTTGAAGAGGCTGATGAGACCTGCAGCTTGAAAGAATTCATTGGTGATTGTTAGCTTCCTGTTTATTAAAAAAACATTTTCTGGTAATAATTAGTCCAGGCGATAAGAATAATATGTGCTGAAATATTTAAGGCTAAATTGCTTGCTTCTTTTGCTATAAATAACTAGAACTGTTTTGTGTCAGGGAGAGGAAGGGGATAAGGTTATGATAGATGAAATATAGTACAAGAGATGGCTAACAAGGGCAAGGTACAGCAAGTGGGGAGCTTCAATCTACCAGATGTGGATTGGAACCTACCTGCTGCAGCATCAGTTAGAAGTAGGGACATCCTAGAATCCCTGCAGGGGGCATTACTTGGGCAACTGGTTAAAGAACCCACTCATGAGGGGGCATTACTGGACCTGGTACTGTCAAACTGGGACAGTGTCGCTGATGTCACAGTGGGAAGCCACCTAGGGACCAGTGACCATCATACGGTGTGGTTCAGCATAAGGACAGGGCCAAAGCTGAGCCACACTAAAATGAGAATCCTGGACTTTAGGAGGGTCAATTTCAAGAAAATAGGAGAGTGCCTCAGAGAAGCCCTAGCAGGAATAGGGAATAAGGGTGGGACAGAGGAAAAGAGAGCAAGAATAATGCAGGCAATTGAGAAGGCAACAAACCTCTGTGTCAAGCGGGTTACTAAGAGCAAGAGAAGGAAGAGACCACTATGGTTCTCCAAGGAAGAAGCAGAGAAGGCAAAGGAAAAGAAGCAGGCATTCAACAGGTACATGACACACAGAAGGAAGAGGATGGGGAGAGATATTAGGAGAAACAAAGGGAGGCAGGTAAGGCAATTAGGAGAGCTAAAGCACAAACAGAAGAAAACATTGCTAAATCAGCAAAAAAAAGGGGATAAAACTTTCTTCAAGTACATAAGCAAAAAGAAGAAAAGCAAGGCCGGGATAGTAAGACTAAAAAACAAAGGGAGAGGGAGTGTGGAAGAGGACCAGAAGAAAGCTGACATACTGAATAAGTACTTTTGTTCAGTATTCACAAAGGAAAGGGTAGGTGCTAGGCCACAGATAGTGGAAAAGGACATTAAAGGAAGAGAGGTGGACACTAGCCCTTTTATGAAGGAGAGAGAGTCTTCAGGGAACTAGCAAAACTAAAAGTAGACAAGGCTATGAGGCCGGACAGGGTTCACCCTAGAATACTGAAGGAATTAAAGGAGGAACTGTCTGCACCTCTGATGGCAATGTTCAATCTATCTCTGGATACGGGGGAAGTTCCGGAGGACTGGAGGAGGGTGGATGTGGTCCCACTACAGAAAAGTGGGAATAGGAATGTAACACCCCCCCGGTAATCCCACTCACCTGAGCTGCCTCAGAGGGACCAGGGGCTCAGCAGTACCTCCCAGAGGGGCTGGGCCTGAGTCCTTACCAGTAGTTTCTGTGGTGCCTTAGTGCCTCCATCTGGGGCTCCTGCATTGTCTCCTGTGGTTAGAATGGGTTAGAACATTTCCCCAGGATAAATAATGGTCTTCCCTCTAATGACTGCCTGTGATGACTCCCTAGACCCACAATCACTCCCCACAGTGGCTTTACACACATAGCAGGTGAAACAGATGAACAATAAATATTCTGTTTATTACTACAAGCTAATACAAAGGAGGTGGGGGCTACTCCTCCAAAACCTCCTGGTTACCAAACATTCACTTAACCCCACTCCCCCCTTTCCCCCGGGTGCACCCAGACCAGTCACAGTTAGTGGGTACTTCACGGTCCCTTAGTCTGCAGGCCTGCTGTTTACCATTGGGGCCCTTACACACTCACACAAGTTCCAAGAAAACAAAGATAAACTGGTATAGAGCATGGTTCCCTCCTGACCCTCCTGGCAAAGAAACAATGGTCTCCCCTGAGCTGCAGCTCAGGGACTCAGAGTGCCCGGAGAGGGCGATGACCCCTGCAGTCCACAGCACATCATTTCCCACAAAATGGGTGGTATAGTTCTTCGCCTGCCTGGCCTTTCCAGCTTTGCCCGCAGGCCTTTGTATATGGCTTTCACCAGGCAGGCCTGTTCGTCCTTCTCTCCACGATTCCTCTGATCTTTGCAATTGGGGGGGTCACAGCCATTCAACTCCCCCAGGTACCTTTTTAGTTTCCCTGGCTTCTCTCCTGGCAGGAAGATCTGTCCCTGATGCAGCAGTCTCCCAGACACCCCAGGCTGGAGGTCACAGTACCTTCAGGCCAAACAGTCTGCTTCAGTACTTTTGAGCAACCAACCTCAGGGGCTCTCCTGCACAGCCCCAGTGGCTGTCTGGCTCTTTCCTGTTCCTTATGCTTGAAAGGGGAGAGAGAGAGGGGGTGGAGAGGGATGTAGCCCCCAGAACCTTTGCCAGGCAAAACCACCAAAACAGCCCTCTGGTTTCCTTTTGGGGGGCCTGGGATTCTCTTTCCTCCTGTTTCTCCACCCTGCTCTTCTTCTTTCTCTCCCAACTCTCTTTTCTCTCTCCCACCAACCCTGCCTCTCTTCTCCCTTCCTCTTCCTGCTGTGGGAGGGGTAGCCAGAGCCTCCCATGCCTGCAGGCAGTCCTTCTTCTGTCTTCCTTTTTGGGGGGGAAGGATAGTGCTGCCTTTTCTCTTTGTAGGAACCCAAAACAAGTAGCATGCACTTTTCTAGCTAGACACCTGGTTCCTAACTAGCACCAACAATAATCAGATCCAGCCACATCAATGGGCCAGCCGTGAGTACCCCCAGGACAGTGGAAGCCCGCTGCCCACCTTACTTAAGCACCGGGCTGGGGGGGCTTACACAAATGACCTGTAAACCTGACTTCAGTGGTGGACAGGTTATGGGAACTCTACTTAAAGAAAGGATTGGGGAATGCCTTAACACCAGTGGATTGTAGGATCCAAGGCAGCATGGGTTCATTTTGGGAAGATCTTGCCAAACAAACCTGATAGAGTTTTTTGACTGGGTTAGCAGGGAAGTGGCTCAGGGAGGAGTGGTGGATGTGGCCTACCTGGATTTAAGAAAGGCCTCTGACACCGTTCCACACAGAAGACTGGTAAACAAGCTTTGCAGCATGGGAGTGAGTCCAAAGATAATAACGTGGGTACAAAGTTGGCTGAGTAACAGAACTCAGAAGGTGTTGGTAAATGGAGTTCACTTAGAGAAAGGTAAGGTAACCAGTGGGGTGCCACGGGGTCAGTACTGGGGCTTGTCCTCTTCATTGCCTTTATTAGTGACATTGCAGAGGGGCTGAAAGGAAAGTATGCCTGTTCATGGATGAAACAAAAATCTGCAATAGAGTGTACACAATGTGGGGGGGGGGACACAACATGAAGGAAGATCTACAAATACTGGAAGACTGGTCAAGGCTTTGGCAACTGGGATTCAGTGCCAAAAAATGTAAAATTATGCACATGGGGCACAAAAACCCAAGGGCAATGTATAATTTAGGGAGGAGGTGTTAACAACAACAAAACAGGAAAGGGATCTGGGGGTCATCATATCTGATGACCTGAAGGTAGAAAAGCAGTGTGATAAGACAGAAGGAAAGGCTATTAGGATGTTGGGGTGCATAGGGAGAGATATCACCAGCAGAAAAAGGGAGGTAGTACTACCCCTATATAAATGAATGGTGAGACCACACCTGGAGTACTATGTCCAGTTCTAGAGGTCCCCCTCAGGAAGGATATAGACCAGATGGAGGTGGTACAGAGAAGGTTAACCAAAATGGTGCATGGCTTGCATCAGAAGCCCTATGAGAAAAGACTCAGGGAATTAAATACGTACTCACTGGAGGAAAGGAGAGAAAAGGGAGACAAGATACCTCAAGGGTATCAATAAGGTACAGGAGGGTGGCATATTGCACAGAAAGAGATGCTCAAGGATAAGGGGGCATGATATGAAGCTGGAAAGGGGAGACTTAGAGGGGATGAGAGGAAATATTTCTTCATGGAAAGGATGGTGGACACCTGGAACAGCCTCCTAGCAGAGGTGTTGGGTACCAAAATGATAACAGGTTTCAAACATGCATTGGATAAACACAGGTGGACCTTAGTAACAGGGCTGGGGGTAAGGTGGGAGATCAATTAGTGTCTATGCTAGCACAGTAGGTAAGGGGCCCAATTCCAAAAGGGGTTATGCATGTTGCAAGGCGACTTGCACCAAACCATATGGTCGCATCTTGCGACATGCGTTATGCCTTTTGCTATTCCCAGATGTGGCCTGCACCATGGCATTTGTGGCCTGTGTCCAAAGGGCCTTCCACTGGCTGCAGCCCCTACGGCATGGTGGAAGGAGGGGGTTATAGCAGCAACTGCACCCTATTCCAAAAGGGCAGCTGCCGTAACCTGCATAAGCCATTCCAGGTCCCAATACGGCACTGCAGAGTTAGACCAGCACTTACCTGGTCTAAGGGGCATCCGTCCTGGTAAAACAACAGATGTCCCCCCACAGTGCCATGAAATGCACATTGCTGTGCTTCACGGACCCCCAGCACAGTGATGCCCCACACCCCCACAATACATAGTGCCACCTGGGTCCATATTGGGCCATGCCCCTTGTAGGCCTAGAAGCACTAGCTCCTCCACAAACCCCTGCATTATTGTGGGGCTTGTTATGGGGTGGGAGGCTCTGGGGGCTCTTAATTGTGGTCTGTGGCTTGCGGCACCCAGGTCTGTTGTGCCATTCCCATGGCGCAACCCTGTGGCTGCCGTAAGTTGCAGGACATAAGTGCCAGGAACCTTGCCTGTTTTGGAATAGGGCGTAGGGTTCCCAGCCTAGCGCTGCATGGCACAACCTGCATACACCTGTGGGTTGCGCCATATGTCTTGGATTCAGGCCCCAGGACTTTAGGGCAGACTAGGTGGGCCAATAGCCCTTTTCTGATGACAGCTTCTATGTTTCTATGTGTCCTTTGCCTGAATGACTTTGAGCAACTCTTCCTTATGTTTTATCTGACAAATCTGCTTCTGGTCTTGTAAGAATTTTTTGTACACTTTCCTATAATTATTGAGTGTGAAATTTTCCCTACAGGGATTCTGCCTGACAAACTTAATGAGTTTTGACAAGGAAGCCTTAAGTCTTTTACAATTATCATTAAACCAGGTAACATGTTTCTTGGTGGTCATTGGGAAAGTGGGAGAATTCTTTCACAAATTTCCTTAACTGTAGCATACATCACTTGAGCAGATGAAAAGGGAGTAAAAGTCTGCAGCTTCTGCAATTTCATCACTTAGTAAAATATTAGAAAGACTGGTTTCAAGTTTAGTTGAAAAAAGCACTCTTTTACTATTAGAAACCTCTATTTGTGGCATATGAAAGTTATAATGTGAGGAAAATGAGAAATATTAATTTAATTTTAAAGAAAGAGGAAATGATCACTCTCAGGTCTTGGAATGACCATTCATTTTAGAAAATCAAAAATTTGCCAATATAATGCGAGTATATAATCAACCACACTAGCTCTTTTAGCCAAAGAGTATGTGTATTGGGCAAGGCAATCACCTATTTGTGTGCCATTAAGTATAATGATGCCCACTTTTTCCAAAAAATGCAAAAATCTTCTGTCACTTCCATTTATAATTTTGTACAGTGACAGTCTTTTCTGTATTTTGTTACAATTTTCTAAATCTGTAATTGGGGCACAAGTGCTCACCCTACAGTTAAAGTCCCCCATTAAAATGAATCCAGCCTCTGGAGTTGCCATAATTACTTTGTGAGTTTCTAGTTCCAGGATTTCCCATAACTCTTCTCTATAGTAGTCTGTGGCCCTGATATTCAAAGGGGTTGTACATGGTGCAACAGAGTTACACTGGCGCAATCCTGCATTACACCCCAGTGGGATATTGAGAAGGCTGCCTGGTGCAGTGCAACTCCCGATACACTGGGGCACAATGATAATGAATGCGGCGCAGATGCAGGGGGCCTGCCCATGCATACGCGGCACATCCCAATATTCAGCATAGGGTATGCGGCGCATATGCTGGCACAGCTCTGCATTGCGACGCATAGGGGGTTCAAAGTTGAGCCCATGAAATGATGGAACAACTCCTGGCCACAACAGGCATGCTGCCATATTGCAGGGTGCAATACAGCAGCCGACAGCCGTGAGTGGCCACCCGCCTACCCAGATCACCATCCAAAAGCACTCACATCTCCCTGGTGGTTGAGTGGTACCCCCCACCCTCCTGATTGATGGTAAATGCAGGAATATACAGTCTCTGGTGGTCTAGTGGACCCCCTCCTGCCCAATCGGCTGATTGCTGGTAATTGTAGGAATATCCATTCCCTGGTCGTCCAGTGGCCCCCTCTCTCTGGTTACCCGGATCGTGGCATACTGCCATAATATAATTCCCTGGTGATCCAGTGGCACCTCCCTACCTCTCCCACCCACACAAGACCCCTTGCCCACCCTCTGTCATCGGCCCGGGCAGCTCAACCCACCTGCATACCGCTTCTGGTTGCTCGCCAAATGACAGGAATAAGCTTGCAGGGCATACGCTCAGTTCCCATACAGGAATGACTCATTCACATATATGGGACTGCTGGGCACTGTATGCCCTGCAAGCCCATACTCAGCCTGTCATTCAGTGAGTGGCTGGGTGGTATGCAGGTGGTTTGCAGCCACCACCGATGACGTGGGGGAGAGGGATGGGCAAGGGTCTTGTGTGTGGAGGGGTGGGGGTGTCACTGGATCACCAGGAAATTATATTATGGTGGTATTCCACAGTCGGGGTAATGGGAGGGAGGTGTGTCCACTAGACTACCAGGGATAGTCTAACTATGCATTACTCAGGGAATCGGGTGGGAGGGGGGTCCACTAGACCACCAGGGACTGGATATTCCTACATTTACTGGTGACCAGGAGGGAGGGGGGTCCCCTAGATCACCAGGGAATGATTTCTTCTACATCTACCGGTGATCGGGGGGTACCCTGGACTACCAGGGTGATGTGTGTGCCATGGCATGTACATTGATTGCAGCTACAGGGCGGGGGATGCCCCGGGACCCCCACTGTGCACATGTCATGCTGTGCAGGGCGCCAGGCGTAAGTCAACAGGCTGCCCTGTGAAGGCATGCAAATGGGATCATAATGACATGCAAATGGCTCCATTTGCACTTTGCATATATTATGGCCTCATTTGCATATCCCCTGCTGAATATCGCGGGTGATGCACCTATCTCAAATGCAGTTGCGCTGGCTCATCCCTGTGCCCCCTATTCATGTCTTGCACCAGTGCAGGGCCACTACGCCGTGCACAGTCTGTGCCATATTCAATGGTGCTGCGCCATGGTGCATATGAACAACTCAGCACAATGTAGAAAGGCAGCTGCAAAAGCCAACAAAATGCTGGGTTGTATTGCAAGGGGTATATCCTCGAGGAGGGAGGAGGTGATTCTGCCACTGTATAGGTCATTAGTTAGGCCACACCTGGAGTACTGAGTGCAGTACTGGCGTCCGTATCTGAAGAGGGACATTAAGTTACTGGAGGGGGTGCAGTGCAGGGCGACAAAGATGATCAAGGGGCTGGGGGACTTATCATATGAGAGGAGGTTGAAGGAGTTGAACATGTACTCACTGGAGGAGAGGAGATACAGAGGTGACATGATTGAAACCTTTAAATACATGAAAGGAATAAACAAGACAGGTACAGAGGAGCTGTTCAAAGTAAGGGAAGGGAGGGCCACCAGGGGCCATGATATGAGACTGGAGCGAGGAAGGTTCAGGAGGGAGATAAGGAGACACTTTTTTACAGAGAGGGTGGTGGCTGGGTGGAATGCGTTACCTGCAGAAGTGGTATGCAGTAAAACAGTGGACTGCTTCAAACGAAGATGGGACAGGACAAGGGGGAGGGTTAATGAAGGGGAAGGGTGGAAGGGAAGGGCAGCTGCAGAATAAGGGGTGCTAGCTGCACATTCGAGCAGACTTGATAGACCTCTAGGCCTTTATCTGCTGGCAAATTTCGTATGTTAGTATCAACGTTGAATATCACCAGGTCCTGGCCCCAGCTCATCCAAGTTGCCCTGCACCCAGGCTGGAGCCACTGCCAGGTGCAGTCTGAATATCCGGGCCTGTATGTTTTGGTGAAACATAGCAATTACAGATGTACAGAAGTTCTGTGTTCCATCGTACCAAAATGATAAGAATATTAGACGATATTAGTACTTGTAATATAATTGTGATTTCTTTCCCTGTTTTTTACTACAGTTGCTCAGCCTCCTATCGGTCTTCCCCAAGTTGCTACCTTTTTTGGCTTTGCCAAGATGCACACATACCCTTCCAGCCAAACTTCTTCCAAGGCCCAAGTTTCTTGAAGACATATTATACTATATTGTGAAATAAACTTTTTAAATTGTAACTCTATAAGATTTTTAGAGAAGCCTGCTATATCCCAGGACAGAATGGCATCACATTTATTTAGTTCCCTTTCCTTACCTTCCAGATAGGTTTCTTATTTTTGTATATAAGCTTCAAGGAGCCAGTTATTTCCCCAAGTCTGCTAAAACTTGGAAATGGTTATCTAGACATATGTTTGGAGCGACTTGCATCCAAGTTTCAGTGGCTGTGGCTGGGATGTTGCTTTTGTGTCCTATACATTTCTGATGATTAAGGATGTCTTTTTCCCTATTTTGTTCCTGCATTATTCTATTTTCAAGGTTCTTGTTTTCTTGTGTAGGGGACCATTCACGTGAGTATACCTTACTTATCATCTTATGTACTTCGGTAAGGATTAGAGTGAATAAAAGTTTATCTTGGACCACTAAAGTAATTTGTCCCTGATTAGTGAATCCATTTTCTGTCCATACTCACTGGATTCCTTGATAACAAGCTTAATTCCCATGATTATCACGATAACAAACTGTTTTCATGAGTGAATCTTGGTTTTCATTGTAAGAATGTTCTAGACCATGTACGGTTAAGAGATATTGGGCTTCCCTGTTTACATCCTTTTTGAGGTCCTACCTTTTCCTCTCAAACAATATTCTAAATCCATTTTTGTAAATTCAGTAATTTACCCTGAGAGAAATTTTCTTAATTTTCTTTTAACTTATGTTGAGATAGTAATGGTGGCTCTGCATCTAATCTCAGGTGACTGAGTGAGAAGAACTGACCCCATACCCACCTGGTAATCTCCATGGCTGAGAAAACCAATTGAATCTAGAAGGGAATGTAGGCCTTTTTGCAGATGACACTAAGCTCTGCAATAGGGTAGACATTACAGGATGGGTGGAGAAAATGAATGGAGATCTAAGAAAGCGTGAAGAGTGGTCAAAAGTATGGCAACTAAGTTTCAATGCAAAGAAGTGCAAAATCATGCTCTTGGGGCACAGAAAGCCAGGATCAGAGTACAAGATGAGGGGAGTGGTACTGATGACCACCAAGCATAAAAGAGATATGGAGGTAATCATATCTGACAACCTAAAGGTAGTCAAACAGTGTGACAAGGCAGTGGAGAGAGCTAGTGGGATGCTAGGGTGCATAGGGAGGTGGTATCACCAGTAGAAAAAGAGGGAGGTGGTGATACCACTGTATAAATCATTGGTGAGATCTCACCTAGAGTACTGTGTCCAGTTCTGGAGATCACATCTGTAGAAGGACGTAGACAGAGTAGAGATGGTCCATAGGAGGGCAACTAAAATGGTGCTGGGCCTGCAGCAAAAGCCCTATGAAGAGAGACTAAAACATATCAATATGTACACCCTGGAGAAATGAAGGGGTAGGGGGATATAACAGACTTTCAAATGCCTCACAGGTATAAATAGGGTACAAGATGGAAGCATTTTTCAGAAAAAAAGATGCTCAAGAACAAGGGGTCATGCTATGAAGCTGGAGGGAGTAGATTCAGGGGAAATGTGAGGAAGTACATCTTCAGAGAAAGGGTGCTGGATGCCTGGAACAGACTACCAGCAGAGGTGGTTGGGGAAAAAAACTGTAACAGGATTCAAGAATGCATGGGATAGACATAGGAACCTTAGTGGTTATGAAAGGGAGGGTAAAACCAGACACCAAGCAAGGTCTGCAGTATTACAGTAGGTAGGGGAAATGGGCAGACTGGGTGGGCCAAGCAGTCCTTATCTGCTGTTAAAGTCTATGTTTCTATGTTAACCAGTGCTCCCTCACTCATAGTGTCTCTTATTACATGTATTATATTGAAATTCCCTTACGAGATTGGCATTTCTTGTTCAAGTAATTTATTTACCAATAGACTCAGGGCCCCATGTTCAGAGCTGGCTGGCTGTGTGCACACATGGGGGTACCATGTGAAAAAATAAGGCTGGCCAGCTCTGGCACCATATTCAAATAGACAATGTGATCCAAACTGGCCACACTATCTGTTTTAATGACAGGCCATGGTAGTGTGGCACAAGGCAGCAGTCACCATGCTTCGTGCCGCAGTACCAGGGCACCGGACCGAAGACCATCCATAGTGGTAAAGCCCAGCACATACTGGTTAGTGCTACAACCCCTATGGGCAATCATCAGCCCAAATATGCAGATGAGCTCATTGAGAATGCACAGTGCTAGCAGGCCATTTGCTTGTCCATTATGGGTTTATCTGTATACTACCACAGTGGCCATGTGCGGTTGATCAGGTCCCCCTTCCCCAGCCCTGATTTCTGTCCATGTTAAAGAAAAAATGTATCCCTGTTGGTCCAGCAGTTTCTTCCCCAGCCTGATCCCCGTCTGTATGGTGAAATAAATGTAATTGTTGGTAGTCCAGTGGTTCCCTCCCCAGCCCTGATCCCCATCCCCATCCATGTTTAAAAAAAAGTAACCCTGATAGTCCAGCGGTTCCCCCTCCCTAACCCTGATCTGCCCGTATCTGACAAACCCCATCTCTGGTGGTCTAGTGGCCCCCCATCTTGGCTGGTAGTGCCCTACCACCCCACTCACTCTGATCCAACAACAAGAGCCAGTGACAGGCACAGCCCTCTGCTCACCTCCACGGCTGGATGCAGACTGAGCTCTCCTGGCACGTGTACTGTGCAGTATGCCATTTTTCTTGAGTGTCCTTTTCTTTTCTTTGATCTTAGTTGATGAATTTATTCTGGAAGTCTTTTTTGTTGCTTTTGTTTTTCCTTTTAATTATTTGGGAGATCCATCTGGGCACCAGAGGAGGATATGTTTTTCAGATGGTGTTTAGAATGCTTTTTATTTGATTTCACTGCATAATTTGCCTTTTTTTTATGTTTTGTACTTTTTTTTTTATTCTTTTTTAGAAATATCCCCCATTTAGGAACCAAGGATAACCGAGTAGTGCCTGAAAGTAGGCATTTTTGTCTAGTGCACTTATCTGATAAACAAAAGCTACATAAATAAAAAAATACATTTGATTCAGGGAATTTGCTATGCAACAGGTATTTAAATCCTCTTGTGTTTTGTTGAGCTAATTGATTTTTACTGAGTCCCGTTCTGATCCTAATTCTTCTTTTACCAATTCTCTAAATGTATTGATATAAGCCTTTCATGATGGGCTAACATGGTTTTTATGTTAGTTATTTCATCCCTTAAAATATACAATTGTTCCAAGAATTATATGTTTCCCATATGCTGATCCTTAAGAGCATCTATCAACATTTGGGTGAAGAGGGTTGGATAGTAATTTACCAAGTCAGAATAACCATTCTGTATAAGCTGAGAGTGTTTTGTTATCAAAGGGTTGGTCCTTCAGAGTTACATTATTGGACTGATAGACCTACAGGTCAGGGATCTATCCAAACTAGCTAAAGAATGGTCTAATATTGTAGTTGACTGCTGCAAGGGCTCCTGCTCAGAGTCCATAGGGATTGGAGGCAATAATTTATCAAGATGTGTGTTCACCTGCTTTACTACTGGGTACTCTATTAAATCTGATATACTTACATTTACATCTTTGTGATAGTACAGGATGGCAGATAATGACCTGTAATTAAATCTATGTATTGCTCAACTACACACTACACACTACTACTACTACTACTACTACTACTCAACTACACACAATTACAGAATAGTTGCCTCCATCTTTATAATGGTTTGAGACTGGTTGAACCCTCTTGTCCTTCCCTTTTTACACACTACACACTACACACTACTACACTACACTACTACTACACACACTACACACTACTACTACTACTACTCAACTACACACAATTACAGAATAGTTGCCTCCATCTTTATAATGGTTTGAGACTGGTTGAACCCTCTTGTCCTTCCCTTTTTGTAACTGTGGTGTGGATGTACTTATGTCAAATCATAGAAAGACTGTTGACATTTGGGGTCAAAATGTGGGAGCCCACGCAAAAGTAGATAGTGCCTCTGTGCTGCCCTATCCTGGGTAATTACAATCTAACAATGTGTAAAGGCAGGACTCCACTGAAAATGAGACACTGCATCTCATCTGCTCTAGCCTGGGTAAATATATAGTAGCAATGTGTACGAAAAACACCAGGTACAACAGCAATACCAACAGCGAACATTCAGTTTTGACAAATGCTTGTTTGTGTATTAGCAACCTTCTTTTTTTGGCTAATAGAGTAATTGTCTTGTGGAGACTGCATGAGAGGGTCTATGCTGTTTTCTAACACATGTCCTTTTCTCCCTGTAGTAGTGACAATGATTGTCCTACCTCTGTGTATGTTATTATTAAAAATGAAAAGATGGAAAGAGACAGAAAACAAAAAATATTAATTCAGTCAGTCCTATCCCTTGAAATTAACTCCTATCCAGGGAATTACAACCCTATATACTTAATCATAAAATTAAAGATTTTTAGTCTCAATGTTTTACTTACTGCACTTAGGCTCAGATAAAAACAACAGGCTATGAGTAGATACATTTATTAAATATATATATGTATATGTATATATATATGTATATGTATATATATGTATATATACACACACACACACATACATATCAGTCTTGTAAGAGAACAGGAAGACAAATATATACTGCACCAGTTCTGTAGGGGTGCTGTGTATTAAAAATAGAATAACAGATAGGTTCTGGTGTATTACAAGGTAGTAATTCCATCGAGAGGTTCTGGGGACACAGAAAACCTCGAGAGCAAAGCTTGAAAGGTTTCATATGTCCTCAGAACCTCAAGATGGAATTACTACCTTGTTATGCCAGAACCTATTTATTATTTTTTTCAATATATGGATACAAGATGAATTGACTCACCTCCGTTTGACCACTGCAGTCAGCGGGTGGATGTGCATGCTGGCAGGGTTCCCCAGTCCTGTGTGGATGAGTAGCTGCTGTGGGCTTCGTTTAGCCATGGTTTTTTTTTTTTAGTGTTTGTTGGTGGCGGTATCGGGTGAGCATAGGAGCCCCGGAGAGAATCGGATTGTTAATAAACCAAGACAAATGGTTTTCAAAGTAAAAAAAAAAGAAACGGTTGCTGCTGTGAAGATTGTCTCGCTAAGTGAGCGAGCAAGCTGCCATGTTTTATGACTCGTTCTGCTCGCCCACAGAGGAAAAGCGGCCAATCAGAAGGTACACTTTTTAAGACATTGGGGATAGAGTTGCACATGCGCTCTTCAGCTTTGTTGATAATACTATCGTTCGGGTGCCGAACAATAGTATTACGGCACCCCATCGATAGTATTATCACTCAGGAACAGTAGTATTATCACTCCAGGAGTGATGGTATTACCAGGATTTTTTTGTATGCTTTTCAAGCATATTATTTTAACAATCCATATATTAAAAATCAATAATGTATGGGGATTCCTTATAATACATAGCCTGGTATCTTTTAATTTTCTTGTAATCTCATCGTCGATGATGTAAGAGCTATAAACCTTGCTTGCCTATGTCAGATCGGTGAGATTACGAGATGGAATCAGTGACATCCAAGAGCATTCTAACCCTAGAACGTGTCATGTGAGCAGTTTGAACTGAGCATCGGTAGTGGCAGTTTAAACACAGTCACGTACCACACAAACAGAAACATTGCAATGCACTCTTGCTCTTTTTTCTCTTACGTCCCCACCCGTATCTACAGGCAGCCTCTGGTGATCCTGAATTCCTGAGTCTCAGCTGGCAAATGTTTCCCACAACCCCCTCTGTCCCACTACATGACGCATAACCACAAGATGACTGCTGTCCAACCACATTCAACACTAGGATTTCAACTGGGTCAACATTGAAAGTGCTTTTTGTCACTTACTTCAGCTGTGAAAAACCCCATACACTATAAAAGACAATGGCTGGGTTTATACTGCTTACCGGGTTGAAATCACCTCTCATGGTTGCCATGCCAACAGTACACCTCTCGAGCTATGCTCTTGAGGTTTACAAACACGACATGGCAACTGCTCGAGGTGACTATAACCTGGTAAACAGCGTAAACCCAGCCATTATATTCTATATAGTGTTTGAAGAAAATCCTTTAAAATTTCAGTGGTTTGTTCTCCCTTTTGTACGGGTTTCTCTAAACCCTCTTGGGTGAAGCACAGCTTCAGGAAGTTACCTTTAACTTAAAAGAAAAGTAAACATAAGAGAAACAATCAGCAATAATACCTCCACTGTCTCTCTTTCCACTTTGTGATTTCCCAACTATCAACATATGCAAACTTGTGGTATGGTTTGTGTAGAAAGAAAGTGTAAAAGCCGGCCCAAATGGGGAGAGATAGTTTTAGTTGTTGAGTTTTTATTTAAATTAGGCTAAGATTCTGAAAAAGGTTTGCTATGGGAGTGTAATATCACATTTTATGATTAAGGCTAAAACAGGCTGAGGTTTAAAAAAAATATTTACTGTGGTAATGCAGCATTAATGATTAACTCAACAAAGTGCCAGTGCCAAGGTACTTATTGAGCATTTTATATTAAAAAGCAATGTTTTGTTTTTTAGAGAGGAAGACCTCAATTACTATGTTCTTCTATCTGTCCTTTTGATTCGAGAGGCAAAACTTCATTTTGAGAAGTAATTGCAATTTTTTGCAAGTGAAGTTTTAGCACAGGTTTATAAAGATAGCAAGTGCACAAAAAGGATAAACTGCATCTTCTAGCGTAGTGCCCTGGAGCCAGTGGACAAAAAGGAACAGTGATAGTGGAACTTCAAAAAGAAGCATATCATGCTTTTTAAGGAATGCAGAAACAATGTGCAAATCATGATGGGCTGTTGGTTATTACTAGGGTCATAAATATATCATGTAAACAGATTAGCTGTTTACAATTATGTTAAATACTGTACCATTAAACATTAAAACAGTGATTTTGAATAAGTTAATAAATTCTAAAGATAAAGAATTTAAACAGATTTGAAATGGTCAACTAGCACTGAAGATTTCAATCATACTGCACCGAGTATTTAGGGTATGCTGCTGACAACATAATTGCCCAAAGAGACCAACAAGACATTCCACCCATTTCAGTAAAATAAACACAACAGTGTTGTTAGCTCTTGTTCTTTTCAATACCCATCTGTATATAATAGTATCTGGGGGTGATGTCTAAGTGATAAGCAAACCACGGCTTAAAGAGAGGCAAAATACTCCCAAGGAGCTCCACAGTGCTCTCTGATCAGCTTGTCCTCCCCTTCTGCTGCTAAATGAGCCAATCTCCTCAAAGCAAATGCAGGACAGTCTCAAATCCCAGCTTCTAGCTTTCGGCTGTCAGCTCTCAAGATTACTCTGAGTCCTCCATACCTCTTTCAGCAGCACTTTCCACTCAGTCTACCACAGCAAGGCTTGATCACAGCTGCAGTCTCAGGTCAAGAAATCACTGCTACTCTCCACTTCACCACTCCAGAAGTCCTGTAGGGACACAGGCAGCCAATCCTCTGGTATTACTCTAAGGTTCTAAGGTTTTTAAAGGAATTTGGGTGGAGGGTGGGTAACTTGGGAGGTTATTGTATTAAACATTGTAAATTTTATTACACCTGAATTATGTGCTGGGGAGGTAGGAATGCAGTCAGGCAGTACTCCCCCTCGAGACTAAGGGGTCTTCATCCATTTGATTATCCTTCACTTCCATCAGATGTCTATTTTAGATGTGCCCTTGGTATTTTAAGGGGACGAGGCAGCAGATGGAATAAGAGATCCTGGAATTCTCGAGGGGGATGGGAGGGGAGCGGATGGATTGGGATAGTGGGGACCAGGAGGCACCCTGGGGAAAAATGGATACAGGAATGTGATTCTCCTTGTCTTGTGCCCATACCCAAGGGTTCTGATATCATCAGGGAGGAAGCGGGGCCATCCCTGGATTCCAGTGTCTCTCAGGTGGTGTTAAGCAATGCCAGGTCAATAAAAAATAAAACAGCAGTTATTGCAGATCTGGTAGCATCTGCAGACCTGGCTTGTATCACCGAGACCTGGCTCGATGGAAATGCTGGCCCCAATTTGGAATCTGCCATTCCAGCTGGGTTCTCGGTGATTCACCACCCGAGAGTGGATCGCTGGGGTGGGGGAGGGGTTGCAGTCTGTTTTTGACAGGAACTGGGTATCACAGAGATTCAAGTTGATGTTAGCAACACCTCTGAGTGTACAATGGAGGCAGGTGTTGGCTACAGGCTCCTTCTCATTTACCGTCCACCAGGTGATGGGAGGGATTTCCTGAAGGAGGTTGCGGACTTCATTGCCGACAGGATATTTGAGTCTCCCAGATGGCAGATCTTGGGGGCTTTCAATGCCTGGGTTGACAATGAACTCTTGCTATTTGGACAGAACCTCCTCCAATTGATGGATTCATTGGGCTTAACACAGGTTATTGCCACTGCAACCCATAAGAGTGGACACTCATTGGACTTGGTATTTCACCTGGGGATGGAGACCTCCGACATGGAGGTGGAGCCCGTCGGATGGTCTGACCATCACCTCCTGAGATTCAGTTTCACAGCCCCCTGAAATAGGCCTGCCCCAAGGGAGTTGGTGCAGTTCCACCCTTTAAGAGGGGTTACCTCAGAAGGCCTAATGGTGGAACTGGACCTCTTGGGAATTCCAGGCGATAGCTCTGATCCTGGGCCTTTTGTGTTAGCCTATAATAAAGCTGTCACAGAGGCACTGGATATCATTGCTTCTTCTCATGTTCATCCCCTTACCTCTCATCCAAGTTCCCCATGGTTTAATGAGGAGATTCGTGAATTAAAGAGGTGGGGACAAAGGTTGGAAAGACACTAGTGTCACCTGGAGGTGGACAGAGTTAGATTGGTGGATCATTACAATGTCTCTCAATTAGCCATTTCCCATAAGAAGGAAGAATTCCTGTCCAGGGAAATTGCTACAGCAAAGAACAGCCCAGCCCAGCTCACTCTGGTCAAGCATTATCACAAAAACAGTGTGAGGAGTTTGCACAGTTCTTTTCTGATAAGGTGTCCACCATCAGAAATGAGATCAGCCAGTGCCTTCCCATTGGTCCTTGCATAAATCAATTGGGTGGTACTAATACCCAGTTGACCTGGTCCACCTTTAGCCAACCAGTAGTCATGGATATAGTGAGGATCATTCAGACTCTGCAGCCAACCTACTGTAGTTTGGATCCTGGCCCTACGCACCTTTTAGTGGGATGTATAGAAGTTATCAGCCTGGTCCTTGTTGGGATAGTGGGTGTTTCATTGGAGAGAGGGATCTTTCTGGATCCCTTAAAGGAGGCAGTGGTTCATCCCCTTTTAAAATAAAACTCCCTTGACCCCGACTGCCCAGCTAACTACAGATCAATCTTGAACTTACCCTTTGTTGGGAAAGTTATTGAGAAGGTGGTCACAATGCAGCTAGAGGATTACTTGACCAACCACAATATCTATGACCCGTTCCAATCTGGCTTCAGAAAAAGGCACAGCACTGAAATGGCCCTGGTGAGGGTACTTAAACCTTCAGATGGTGAGAGATCAGACAGCCCATTCGATCTTGGTTGTCCCTGATCTCTCAGCAGCATTTGACACTGTGGATCATGGGGTGCTGCTCGATCGCATGTGGTTTTTCTGTGGACTGAGGGGGCAGTCCACAATTTATTTAAGTTCTTCCTTGAGGGTAGGTTTCGGAGGGTAGTGTTGGGAATTTATTCTTCAGCCCCTTATGGACTGCCCTGTAGGGTTCCACAGGGCTTGGTGCTGTCCCCCATGTTATTTACAGTGTATTTGCTTCTGTTAGGGGACATTATAAGGTGGTACAGATTGAGTTTTCATTGCTATGTGGATGATTCTCAACTGTACATGTCCTTTGTACCCAATAAGGAATTAGATTCCGTTAGTGCTTAATAACTGCCTGCTGGAGATTCAGAGTTGGATGAGTGATAGTTGGCAGTGGCTGAACTCAGAAAAAACTGAAGTATTGGCTATGGACCCTGGTTATAGGATGAGAGGGATATGGGTGGGAAAACTATCAGGATTGAATCTTTGTGGGACCCAGCTTATTGTCTCTGTCCAGGTGCAGAACCTGGGCATTGTTTTTGATGAAGGCCTGACCCTGAGGGTGCAGGTTTCAGCCATAGTCAAATCCTCCTATTATCATTTTAGGAACATAGCCCAGGTTAAACACCTGGTTCTGCTTGAAGATCGTCTGACCTTGGTCCATGCCTTTGTCATCAGTTGTCTTGATTATTGCAATACCCTCTACCAAGGGCCACCAGGGGTAGATATCTGCACTTGCAACTAGTGCAGAACGTGGCAGCCAGGTTGCTGACTGGAGCTTCTAGGTCCAGTCATGTTACACCTCTGCTGCGTGATTTGCACTGGTTGCCGATACAGTGGTGGATTACCTTCTAGGTCACATTGCTGACCTATAAGGCCCTACATGAGCAGGGTCCCCGCAACCTGAAAGAGCTGCTCTATCCCTACTGTTCCTCCCACTCACTCTGCTCCTCTGGTGAGGGATTGCTGGAGATTCCCAGGGTATCCCTTAAAACATCGGGAGGAAGATCTTTTGCCTTTGTGGCCCCTACCCTGTGGAATTCTCTACCTTGCCAGATATGGGATAGCCAGACCATAGAAGCATTTAAAAGTTGTTTAAAGACATACCTATTTAACCAGGCCTTCTCAGGAACACATTGAGTGTAAATATATGTAGATGTTTAATATGTTTTACATGTGTTTTAACTTGTGTGATGACGGTTTCATGTGAAAATGAGTAAAGGTGCCCTGAGTTTTGGAATGGCACCTTAAATAAATAAACATGATGACGATGATGATGTTTATAAGGAGTGTGAAAAAATGGCTATGTTGAAAGTTTGGAGCGCAAACATTGAAAATTACCAAAGTGATGAGCAAGCATAGAAAACTTTCAAGGTACATGCATAATTTTGTTGTTTTTTTAATATTTTGACCCCAGACACTGAACACAGTCTTCATTTGACCCTATCTCATGAACCTGGTAGGTGAAAATGAATCAATGAGGGACTATTATTCTCTTCTTTTCAAGTTAGGGGACAGAAAACAAATGGCAGGACATGGCAGAATGGGGCTGGCAGCTGGTACTAAGCAGAAGGATGGAGCGTGTAGGAACAAAGAAAAATGTCAGATCAGGGCAGAATGGGGTTGGAGGGTGGTATTAAGCAAAGGTATGGAGTGTGTGGGACAGAAAACAAAGGGTAGGGAAGGGTAGAACAATGTTGGTGAATGGTACTGAGCAGAGGGATGGAGCAGGGTAGGAACAAAGAAAAATGGCAGAGCAGAATGGGGTTGGAGGGTTTTACTGAGTAGAGGGATGGAGCGGGTCGTAACAGAAAACAAATGGCAGAGAAAAGCAGAATGTCACTGTTTTGGGTGTGAGCCAAAAATTCCTAAAGCATCACGCTGTATGCAACAAAGGAATTCTTGGCTCACAACTTAAAAAATGGTTTCTTTCACTAAGCTGGGCACACATGATTTTGGTGTACTCAATAAACATATTTCTAGGCCTATTTAAAAAAAATACCAGAATCTAGCTGAACAGGCCTTTTTAAGCTAGGTTCAGATGTTTGTTTTTTAAAAATGTATGATTTTTTAGATGTCCATGTTTTGAGTTTGAAGAAACACCCAAAATGGTGGTTGTTACAAGCCAAAAAAGTATTTTCTATATTGTGACAACTTAGGTTGTGCAAATGCAAAAAGATTGTGACATGAAAATGTTCATGTCATATCAGAAGGTTCTCCAAAAAACCCTACTGAGCATGCTCAGAAAAAAACTTGAAATCTTTATAACTCTGGAACCAATGAATATTTTTTTCACAAAATCTTTGATAGGCACTACCTTGACACAGGCCTCTTCTACCATGAAAGTTTTGGGGAAAAAATTCTGCACTGTCAAGGTTCTAGGATATAGCAAAAAGAATGTGTAATAAGTATAGCAAAGAAGTTAGATTTTACGGTAACAACAACATTCCAAATCACAGAAACAGCACAAGCTGCCATCACAAAACTTCCTCTGACATGAGAACTTGCCTCCAAGACAAAGTTTGCCAAATTCTGGGCAATGCCATCAAATGCTGCCAGTGTTATTATGATGCAAAAATTCTGGTTTAATATTAAACACCCTACTCGACCTTTATATATACTCTTTGCAAAAAACTTTGTTAATGCACCAGTTAGGATACAACTTAATGCCTCAAAAGTAGGGAAATATGGTGTTAGGGTTTCCAACCCTAACTTCTCACCCCAACCCTCAAGCAGAAAAAGGAAAAAAGATTAGAGTTTTTGATCTTTGGAGTCTTGGTGAATCAGTGGTGGGGTCTTCCCTCCCAAGGTCGTAGCCTTGAGTCCAAAGCACAAGGTACAGCTAGAAGTCGGTGTGTCATAATGTTACATTCTTCTAAGGTAGAAAATGATGTCCTGCTATGCATTGACAATACAATGTGTTACTGGTTTCTTCATGCAGGGCCCTGCATGAAGAACGAAGATCAAGTATGACATTATTCGCTTAGGGAATTGGATGGGCATTAAGATTGACAATCCCAAGGAATTCCTCACCACTGATTCACCAACACTCTGGAGATCGAAACCCCTAATGTTTTCTTTCCTTTTGCTGCTTGGGGGGGATTGGGGAGTTAAGGTTGGAAACCCTAATATCACATTTCCCAACTTTTGTGGCATTAAGTTGAAGCTATCTGGTGCATTAACAAAGTTTTTTGTAAAGAATTTCCTTTCTTTTTGAGGTGGTGGAATTGTATCCTCATTCATGCAGGCACCAAGATGCAAATGTGCAGGGCCTTTTGGGTCCTGTGCCAAGGGAAGACTCCATCTGCCTACAGAAGTGCAGAAGTGGATGTAAAGATTTAAGGGGGCTATGTGGTGGGCTGCAGAAGTGCAGGGCCTCTGGATCCCATGCTTCCATGTGGCCACAGATACAGACATGCAGGCAACAAGTCCATCTATCAGACAATACATAGGGCCCTCTGCAATCCATTGGTGCAGAGGTGCAGAGCCCTATGCCAAGAGAACAGTTGTATTTACTATATGGTACTTGGGCCTGTGGAAACAATACTGCAGCTTTCATTCCCTGACTGGGGGGAGGTGTTGCATCACAATGCCATCCTCCCAACCTCACCCCATCCAGCTGTGTCACTGAGCTCACCCCGAAGCTCAGCTCACTGGCACAAGATCACAAAGCATACCTTCTGAGATCAAGAGTGGCTCTACAGAGAAAGTTTCTTAACAATTATATATTTATTTTACATTTTGAGCCCAAATTTTCAAGATATCTTTTAATGACTCCTGTGATAAACATGACATGTAACATTTATAGTATATTGGTTGACACATCGTTTCACACCAGATCCGTGAAAATATATCTTTTTCAGGATTTAAATAATGACACCTATCATGTTTATGAGGTGATATGGAAAAAATGGCAATGTTAAATGTTTGGGGTCAAAATATTGAAAATTAGCAAAGTTGTCAGTGAACGTTGAACTACTGCAATGTTATCTCATAGCCTGTGCATTTTACCATATTTGTGCACCAGATTTTCAGCATAACCTTCTTACTGCCCCACCTCATGACCCTAGTAAGTAAAAATGTTCAAATCCCAAGGAAATGTCATTCTGTGCCAGCAAAACGTCATTGTACACTAGAGGTGTGAAAACACATTTTGTCTAGGATCTGAAAAATGTCAGCTGTCATGTTTCATGAGGTGGTATGAAAAAATAGCTATGTTGAACATTTGGAGTTAAAATATTTTAAATTATCAAAGTTAAGAGCGAGTGTGGAAACATTTCAACATACGCTCATAACTTTGTCATATTTGAATATTTGGACCACAAATTTTCAGCATAGCCTGCGAATGATCCCACCTCATGGACAAGTGTGGTGAAAATGTTCAAATCCCACACAAAAGGTGATTTCACAAAGTGACAGTGAAATAGCCTTTTGGGCCAGAGTTACATAATTCCACCACCCAGAGCCAAGAGGTGGGGTCTCAAAAAGGCCATGTTGAAAATTTGGTGTAAAAATTTGCAGTATTGACAAAGTTATGCATAAAAGTTCAAACCCCAATTTAAATACATTGAATTGCATTTACCTTAGTTTCTCATATTAAAGTCACTGGTTCCAGCAGCAAGACATGCCTTCAATCAGAGAGTGGATCTAAGTCCTGGGACATGTTCAGGTGAGTGAGGATTTGGGGAGTGTGGGTGGGGTGCTGAGGGAGGTCAGGGTGGGGTGGTGGGATGAATGGAAGGGTCAGATCGATGAGGGACTGTTTTCCTTTTTTTTTCAGGTTAAACAAAATTGAAGGATTTTTTTTTTACTTCGAAATGTATTCTGACACTGGGGATTGGGCACCCCAGTGTCAGGCTACTTTTCTGCTAATGGGTCTGGGTGACCTGGAGGGAAGGGGGGAGTCACAAGAAGTGGTACAGGGAGTGGGAACCTGGTCCACTTATATTTGCTATTTAAAAAATAAATACTGGGAATGGTGGGCAGGCAACCTGGAGGGCAGAGGGGAGGAAGAAGTGTTACCAACATGGGCACCACAGTCCACTTAATAAATAAATGAATAGCTAACATAGATAGAGAAACAGAGAGAGAGAGAGAGAGAGAGAGAGAGAGAGAGAGAGAGAGAGAGACTGGCAGAGAAAGAGGGAGACAGAGACTGGAAGACAGAACAGGGGATTGGAGGCTCAGTGCTCTCATTGCAGCCCACAGCACAACTTTCAGCTGCGGGTGCAGAACTCAAGAAAGTCCTGCTGTTCTCATTCAGAGAACATGGGTGAACAACTCCTTTCCCTAAGCTGTGTGCACTGGTTTTTGTGGTGCCCAGAACAGATATTTCTGGCCTATATTGTAAAAACAAACATTAGAATCTAGCTAAATGAGTCTGTGAACCTAGGTAAACAGGAGCTGTTTAGCTAGATTCTGGTATTTAGTTTTTGAAAATTGTGCTGGAAATAATGTTTCTAAGCATCCAGAAATGCTGGGTGCCCAACTTTGTGAAAGGAGTCATTCACCCACATTTTCAGTATGAGAACAGGGAGATTTTCTTGAAATGTGCAACTGCAGCTGGAGTCATGCTGCAGGCTGGAATGGGAGCAATGAGTCAGCAGTCTAATGAGCCGGCTTTCTCTCTCTGTCTGTCTGTCTGTCTGTCCGTCCGTCCATCTATCTATCTGTCTGTCTCTCTGTCTGTATGTCCGTCCATCCGTCTGTCTGTCTATGTATCTAGCTATCTTTTTATCTATCTGCAAGATGGCATTGAGCTGGTCCACCAGGACTCGCAGCTCTATAGTTTGCTTTTTTGAAATAACACTTAAATAGCATTCAGCAATTTTTTTTCTTAAAAAAGGAACTGTGGTGGTGAAGTTTATTATAGTCTTTGTATGAACCTGTGAGCCTGTTTGAGAGGCCCTGTTACTTTGGTGCTGCTTGCTAACAATTTCTCAATTGAACAGTACCTCCTATCCATGAATGATATGGGAATTTACTGCAAGAAGCAAAGATCTGCAGACAGTATCAGTATATTACCTACTGTATGCCAGCAATCATAGTCTTAGATACCAGTTCACTGATGCTACAGTTATTGCAGAGTATTGACTACAATGTGGCTGTGTAAAATACTTTGATGTCCGTGGATATCAACAAGGCTGTCATGCAAATACCAACCCCCCCAACGAAACAAACAAACAAACAAAAAAACATACAAACAAAGCAAAGATTCCACTGCTAATTTCTTTTCTTAGCTTTCTGGCTGTGATGATCATTTTCTTGGAAGTTTTAGGAACCTGAATTATGCATTCACATGGAAGTCCATGTTAGATGTAAATGCAATTTCTGTTCGTCTTCCAGAAAACTGACCAGACTAATCTGAATGCGGACACCCACCCTCCGTCCAGCTACTAAAAGACTACTCACCTGCTGGTCAGCAGAGATCACCCTCTTCTCCCCACCAATCTGGAACTGTGTCATTTTCACCTTGTCACTGCTAGACAATTTAGCTGCAGCCTCATTCTCCTTTTTCACCTCTGTAGATGATCATCTTGCAATTTGTATTTCAGAGAGCTTGAGAGTTTCCCCAGGACTCAAATAATTTCATCCTTATCAGCTGATATCACCACATTGCTGGGCACTTTCACTTGACCCCTGGGTAACTTTTATCCAGACTACTCTGGGGCTAACATTTTCCATGCAATGGTTATTTCATTAGTAGATCTTTTCAGGCTGCTAGTTGGGGATGAGCCAGCCTTGCACTGTAAATCCTCCTTGGGCACTTGCAGATGATCCCAGAATAGTTTTGTTTCTGGAAGTATGCACTTGCTGCTCAGGGACCAGATGCTGGTTGCCTAACCAGGCTTTCCAGAACTTCCCTTTACCACATCATCCCAGTTTCCCTAGTACTGCATGCCAAGTGCATAGATCCCTGATGGTATATTTCAGCCAACAACTGACAGGCTCTGCAAGTTATTTCTGTGCTGACAATGCTGGATTCACCAACCAAACAACATATCCAGAACATGAAGTGCCAGCCTGGGAAGTGGCCAGTGCCTACACCTCCTTCCATGCTAGAAACTGTATTTTCAGTGCCCCTAAAAAGCATCAAATTGTTCTGAAGATTGTGAGTGAGTGATGCTTCTGCTAGTAATCATCTATGGGTACAGCTAAGTTCTTGTACATGTCTCTAGATCCTTTACATCGTATGGACTGTTGATGAAACATGCATTCAAAAGTAGATTGCTGTTGGCATTATGGATAGGGGATGCTCACATTATCACATATGTCCCAATCATCCCTACCCCTGATAGCAGGAAACAGTATCTAAGCTGTCACTGCACATGTGAAATGCCCCTATTGTTGGCTTCACGGGCTACGAAGCAGTTCAACGCTATCTACAGAGTGCAACACATTGTACTGTTCTGAGAAACACAGGACACATACACAGGAAAACCTGTTGGATGGCAGTCTCTAATCCTGACAAACTGTGGAATGTACACTGTACTGGACCAAGCACAGGAGAGAGTATGGCTCTTATAAACCATTTTACAGTACAGCTGGTTGTGTACCTGTTGTGGGTACTGTAGAACAATTATCCACACCTGTTGCCCGTGTCAGGCTGCACATGACATGCAATATCTTCTCCACTGGTATTTCAGGCAGTTCATTCTGGCAGTCAGGTCTGTGAGGGGTACAGCAGGGGAGAGTGATATCTTGGAGAGGGTGACAAATAGCATGGGTGGGGAGGATACCAGTTATGGAATTACTAACACAAAACAGCTGGGAGCTGTAGTGCCTGGTTATTACACTGGTGTTAAACTGACACATTACTTTTAGAACCCAATCCCCAAATCCAGGTGCCAACAGTCCTGATCAAATAAATAATCACTAGCTGAATGAAATGCTGCCAGTGGACAGCATGGATCAAGGAGTTTGATACATAAGTTTTTGAAAGGTATGGAGGTACTATCTATGGCCATGAAAAAAAAGCCAATCCAATGTTTAACTATATAACAGACTGTGTGTAGAAAGAACAGACGAAAGACACCCATCAATATTGTATTTACAATATTAGTAGCATGAAAATTCATTTCCTAAATGCATTAAAAAAACAGTTTCCCTTTTACTGTGTAGAGCCTTTCTTTATGAGTAAGACAGCAATTTTTCAGCTCACGATTGGTAAATTGGTTCCCTCACTAAGCTGGGCTACCAAGATTTTTCAGGTATCCATAAAAGGTATTTCTGAGACAATTTTTAAAAAACAAACACCAGAATCTAGTTGAAAATGTCCAATTTACCTAGGTTCATGTGTTTGTTTTTTGAAAAATCATAATTTTAATGCATTTTCCAAATTTATTTTTTGAAGAACAAAAAAAGATGGCGGCACTCATGACCCCCAAATTTTGTTCTTGCAACCAAGAATACAGTTAGTCATGACCTGAAAATGGCTCATGGAAGGTAAATTTATGGGTTGTATTGGAGAGTTATCCTAAAAACCCTCCCAAACATGCTCAGAAGTCAAATTTAAAAACTTTATAACTCTGGAACTGATAAATATTTTTATCTTGAAACCTTTGAAAGACCCTTGGAACAAATCTTTTAAGTCCTGAAAGTTTTAGGACAAAATTCCATACCATCTTGGCTATAGATGAGAGCAAATAAAGGGCAAAAAGTGGTGACTTTATGTATTTTGGACATTTCTGGATCTCAGAATCCAGTTTAGCACCCTTCACAAAACTTTCCATGTCTCAAGAACTTGCCACCCGGACTGCACATGCTAAATGTCATGAATTTTCATCAAAACATCCCCAAAGCTATTAAGGTGCAAAGATTGTGGGTTTAACACTGAGCACTCCTATCAGTCCTAACTATACTTGCACTGTTGTGTAAGTATAGTATTCTTATTTTCTATATACATTTTATCCCATTTTTCCCCCAGTTTTTCTCCCTGCCCTTGTCCTGGCCACAAGTGTGTGTGGAGGCACATGCATGCTGCAGTACCAGGATGCCCTCCCACTACTTGCCACCTGCCCATCTACACTACTCTCAGACCTCCATCTGGAGGCAGTGGAACTACAGTGGGCAACAGGGTGCTTCCCCAGGAGAGGACAGCTGCCTTCGCTGTTCAGTCCTGCTCCCTCCCTCCCTCCCCCAGGCCGCTCTCCAATGACCTAAGCTCATTCCTCACCGGGTCACTGGCGTGACATGAGGTAAGGCATCCAGTGCCTCAGCCCTCTGCACCACCAGGTCAGAGCAAGTATAGTATTATACTGGCATGGTAGCACCAGTATAGTTAAGGTTGTGCGGTGGGTTTCTATGTTAAACCCCTATCTTTGCACTTTTATAGCTTTGGGTTGTTCAAGGAAATTGACTGAAATTGAGCATGTGTTGTCCAGTAGGCAAGGTTTCATTATGTGAAAAGTTTTGTAATGACAGTTTGTGTGATTTCTGAGATCCACATATGTCATTTTGCTGTAGACATCTAATTGTTTTCCTATACTTAACATGGGTTTTTAGTTTTGCTGTCATGTGTAGCCTAGATGGTATGGAATTTTTTCCTGAACTTTCAGGGTTGAAGCAGGCTGTGCCAAGGTAGTGCCATTTGAAGGTTTCATGAAAAATAAGTTATGATCCCAGAGCTATAAAGATTTAAAATTAGTTTCTTTTGCTGTTCTGAGCATGCTCAATAAGGTTTTTTTGCATAACGCTCTGATATGACAAGAAAATTCTGTGTTGCCAGACCCTTTTTGGTGTCGCACCATTTGCTTCTCACAACACAAAATGTTTTTTTGTGTTGTGCTGCCGCCATCTAGATTTTGTTCCTCATAACTAAACAGCATGGAAATACAGAAAAATGTATTTATAACAAAACAAAACACTTGAACTTAGCTAAACAGGACCCATTTAGCTTGATTTGTTTTTTTAAAATAATCTCCAGAAATACCTTTTCTTGGTACCCAAAAGTTCAGGGTGCCAGCTTAGTGAGGAGAGCCATTTACTTGTGTTCTCTGTATGAGAACAGTAGAAGCTTCTTGACAACTGTCGGCTTCAGTTTGAGCATTTTGCCAGCAATCATTATCTATCTATCTATCTATCTATGGAGTTCTTAAAATAAAATCCAACATTGAAGTAACATGACTTTTTATCAGACTTCAGAGAGTTTTACTTCAATTTTACATTTTCTTTTGTCTAAACAATGCTGGTTGCAAACACTTGTTTACAGGCATTTGAATTTTATTTTTCTAATGTAGTTGCTTGATTGGTTAAAGGAAAAATAACAATAAAGTTCCCTCTAGTATTACTGAGAGTGTTCGGGAGCCAGTGCGAAATTTAAAGGTCAATGGCAAAGGCTACTTTTCTTATCTAGGAAAATGTATTTGTTCAAGATGATATAATAAAAAAGTATTTTAAATCTCATGTAATGTGTGTGTTGTCTAATTTCTGTCATTTTCCACCTCTTTCTGTTGTTTAATATGCATTTTCCGCATTGAGACACACTGCTGTGTTTTTTTTTTCAGTCTCAGCTCTGAGTGGACTGTCTTTGATGTCATTCAAGGAATGACTTCAGTGACAGCTGCGCGTGTCTGGATCTTAAACAGCTGATCAATGCTGATGCCTCAAGGTGATCCTCACCTTTTTCCCTGGAAAAATATTTTTTCTACATGGTGTCACCAGCTGGTTCATGATAATGCCATCTGGCTATGAATAAAGTAAAACAAAGGAATCAGCAATCACATGACTTATCTTTGTATGAACAACAGTCAGGAGACACATTTTAAATGTTATGGAATGATTACTGTCTGTGTGATGAACTGTCTGTGTGACTGAATGTCAACTTGTGGCATATTGTATTAGTATAGCTAAATGTATATTTGTTGTCTTTCATAATAAATTCACTTGATGCCTGAAAGCAGCTGATGACTAACTGTAGGAATCAGTGCTGATTCCAAGTCAGTGAAGCTGTTTGGCACTATCAGCATTACAGTTAGGAAAGAGGTGTCTGCTAGAATTGATGTATCATTATATACTGTAGCTCTTTGATTATTTTTGGTATGGTTCATTTAACTTTATCTATGTATGTATGTGTCTATCTATCTATCTATCTATCTATCTATCTATCTATCTATCTATCTATCTATCTAGCCATCTACCTATCTATCTATCTATCTGTCTTTTTCACGTCTTAATTTTTGATTGTCTGGTTTAGCACTCAGGTCCACTCTTCCCAACAGACACTTATGGTCTCTGATTTGCCTTCATGTATTAGGACAGTGAAATCCAATGTTTTATAATATGCAGCTTTGTAATCAACCCACACACCCCAGCACTACTCCGCCATCACCACCAGCAAAACATTCACATATCCTAAAATATGATTACTTATATGTAGCTCCTAGCTTAGAAATAGAACATTACCCACAACAGACTGTAAGCATGTATGCCTGGTAAAGGAGTGGTGCTGTTAGCACTATGATTGCTCTAGTGATGATAGACTTTTGTCATACTCTGCTCATATTTCATTGTGATATGATATGCTATGCTGCTGACTATTTATTTCTTTTTTTGTGACACACCACATCATATAAAGCTAATGTGGTTATTCAGTTTAAATGATTTTAACATCACAATTTCTAATCTAACCCCAGTTTCCATCTGTTAATCTGCAGATAGATTCACATGCAGTGTATGGTGGAATGCGATAGTGGATGGAAAGCCATACACTGCAGCCAGTCGTCCTGCTGCAGTAGTGACATCCTTACTAAAGCAGAATGACTTTTCATTCTGCTTTACTGAGGACATCATAATACAAGTGACTGCATCAGTGTTTGTGATTCGTCAGTGGCTGTTGGAGAGTCGTGTGCATGTGCTGGTCCATGGCAGTTGTTGTTCAAGCATGGTCTGCAGAGTAAACTTGAAACTTAAAAAAAGTGAGTGCTTATTATATTTTTTTGTATTTTATATGACAGCTGTAGACATCGCATCCCACAATACACTATATGCTGTAGAACAATGTATGGAAAACTCACACACAACTCAGGTACTCTTCTGCCTCTTGGATACCATGCTGACTGAGGAACCTCTTGAGCTTCTCTCTTGAGGTCATCAGTCATCATGGTATCCACTCAGGGGAAGAATACCCTTATTGTGTATGGTTTCCCATACACTATCCTATATGTTTTCAGAAACAGTGACAGTGTCTGCAAGATGTAAAACCTGATGTACTGTTACTGTCTGAATTAGAGTTAGAGCAGCTCATAGTAGCTGTTCCAATGATATGCTGAAATCTGTAGTTTGTTTCAAAAGTTATATTAACAGCCCCTACACACACACACACACACACACACACACACACACACACACACACACACACACACTTACATTTGTCACTATCAGGTCTGATATTGATTGTAATTATCTATTTTGTATTTTTATTTTTTTAAACTTTAGTTAATTCAAAGATCATCCATACAGACATGCACATAAAATATTTTGATCACAGATGTGTAGTCAATTATCCCATATTACATAAATCCAATATATTTTATATCCTTTGTTGATATAAAACCTTCAATTTATAACACAGGACTTTCTTGCTGTGACAAAGATTTTCTCTAGGCCCAATTCATTGGCTATGAGCTAATTCCTTGGTATCTGTTAGGGAGATTCTGTTCCCCTTACTACTTTGGGTTACCCTTATGTAACCTTTGGGTACAGAGAGTTATGTTAGCAGGCACACCATAGTCCCCCTCTTTCTTCTCGCCTAACATCGTACCTCCAGATTTCAATTTAATTCAGTTCAATTCATCTTTATTTTTAAAAGGCGCTTTTCTTAAAACCAAAGCACCTGTACAAATTCACAAAACAATAAATACAATAAAATTAAAACTAATATAAATCCTTAAAAGCTATGCTAAAAAGGTGGGTCTTCAAAGCTCCTTTAAAACTAAGGATGGTCGGGCAATTTCGCACCTGACGAGGTAGAGAATTCCACAGGGTCGGTGCCATAAAACTAAACGATCTAGCACCTGATGTTTTCAAATGAACCCTGGGAATCTCTAGCAATCCCTCATCAGTGGATCAGAGGGAGCGGGAGGGACAGTAGGGGCAAAGGAGCTCTTTCAGGTAGGTAGGTCCCAGATCATGTAGGGCTTTATAGGTCAGTAAACCGACCTTGAAGGTGATTCGCCAAAACACTGGCAGCCAGTGCAGTCCGCAAAGCACAGGCATTATATATGGCTGGATCTAGAAGATCCAGTGAACAGCCTGGCTGCCGCATTCTGCACTAGCTGCAGACGGCGAAGTTCAACCCCCGATAGCCCTAGGTATAGGGAATTACAGTAGTCAAGACGGGAGGTAACGAAGGCGTGGATCAATGTTGGGAGGTCCTCTGGAGGAACCAGGTGCTTCACCCTGGCAATATTCCTCAGATGGAAAAAGGAAGTCCATGCAGAAGAGATAATCAAAAAGGAAAGAGGTTACCTGGATTGACCAGTCACTTTGGAAATGAAAGCAATATACTACCCGAATCGGTCCAAGGAAGAGTGAGTGGCGTACAATCCTTAATCATCTCCTCAAAATTACATGGCATCCTCTGAGGCACAGGTCCACTTTCTTCCTTGTTTAAGGCTCCTAGAAAATAGAAGATAGTCTGTGAGCTATTAGCATTTCTATGTATATTCTTTCCCCAATAGTCTGTTGTTTTGTATGGGTATTTATTTGGTTCGTTAGTCTGGTACTTCCCCCTCCCAGTATTGTTGTATCTTTTCATTCCTCCCTGTCCTCTTATCTTGCTGTTTCACATTACTCCCCCAGTCTGTCTCCCATGTACCATTTCTCATGCTTGACTCATCCCTGTAATCTACACTTTTCCTTTACATTTTAAGCTTAGTCTTCATCAACTGCTATATAATTGGTCTTTCAGTCTTTTGTGCTCTGCTTCTTTCAGTATATCTAATCTAGTTTCTTATTACATTCATTGTTCCAGTATTTTGTTCTGAAACTATCAAACTACAACAAACTTTGAACTAAAACTCCACACTTTGGCAGTTCTTCTCTTTTCAGGTTTCTTATCTATTTTACAGAAAACCTATTCATAGATTAGCTGTTCCAGTACCGGTGTTCCCTCTATTTCCCCTACTAAATGTGCAAATGGTAACCATCTTGTGTTAAAATGCTCTGTACTTAAGTTAAGTCTAGCTGTCATCTCTTCTATAGATTTAATATTTTTACAGTTTTGTAACCATTGTACCATATCTGGGGTCTTTGATGTCATCCATCTTTGTGTGACTGCTTTTAATGCTGCTGCTATCAGAATGTTATATAGGTACCTTTTTGCTCCCCCCTTTACCTCTTTGAGGTATAGCCCCTCCAGGATGTTGGTTACCTTTAACTCTTGGATCAATGCTAGGCTATCTCTGATGTTATCACTAATTTCCCTCCAATATCCTTGTAGTCTTTTGTACGACCAGAAGATGTGAGTTGGGGTCCCTTTAAGGCCACACCCTCTCCAGCATTTGTCTGTGGGGGCTGTTCTCATGTTTTTGGATTTATCTGGGGTGATAAAAAGTGGCTTAGTATCTTCCACCTGAATTCCCTCCAGCTCCCTGAGGTTGTAGTTATTTGTATCCCTGGCCAAATCAGAGCCCAGTTCTCCTCACTTACAGTATGTTTGCTTCCATTTCCCTTTCCCATTTTGTTTGTATTGTTTCCACCTCTGTTTTCCCCCTGTCTTTATTTATTTCTGCATAGGTAATAGATATTGGATGCTGTGCTGCCTCTTAGTGAGAGGTCCCTTAATGTGTGTATCAGTGAATGTTCCTCCTCTCCTCTTTGCACTTCTGCACTTAAGTTTTGGATGTATGACCTCACCTGGAGGTACCTAAAATGGTCTTTGTTATGAAGCTTAAATTCTACTTGCAGTTGCCAGAAAGATTTGACCCCCATGTCCAAATTGTAACTGGTGTATGTACTGCAGTCCTCCTCTAGCCCATTGCCTAAAGGTGGGGTCCATTTGAGCCGGAGCAAAGTGTTTGTCCTTCCATAATGGAACCAAATGGACTTGTGTTTTGAGGATATTCAATTGTTTCTTAGTTGCGTGCCAGTTCAACAAAGTATGTCTAGTCCAATGATATGTGTGATTATTTAAATCTATTTTATGTCCTACATTCCAGAGTAGTGTTTCTAGATGTGTTTCCCTATTGATATTCTGCTCTATTTCTTTCCACACTGGTTTCCTTGATGGATTTGCAATATCAATTAGAGGGATCCATTGTGGGTATCCCCTGCTAATAGCACTAGCATAGGTGACTGTCAAAATGGTGACCCAAATGAGGGTGCTATTATTATGAGCTACCTCCTGGAATACCTACAGTAGTACTGCAACTGCAAGGGGAGGGATGGGCAAGTGGAAAGAGAATACAGTGAGGGGAAGGGGAGGGATACGGAATATGGTTATTATCCTGTAGTGTGCCTGCTCCACCAAGCCAACTGTGTGGTGTGGTGGGTAGAGAGGCTGGCTCCAACAGAGCATGTCCCAGGTTTGGGGCTGGGGTCCGGGAAAAGTTTGCTTGTTTCCACTGCTGCGGGACTTAAATTTTTTTTTAAATCGGGCTGTGCCCCCTCCCTGACATGCACCCCCTGGAGTTGAGAATCCATAATTGGGGGAGTACACACTTCCAGTACTGTGTAAGCCCAGTTGCCTGCAAGTGCATATCACTGAATTGCCCCAGCACATATGAATACATGCAGTCTCCACCCAAAAATGGCTGAACTTGAGGTGTGGACCCTACAGATGACCCCTGACATTTTATGTATATCTGAATCTTGGCTCAAGCCAGCTATTAAACAGCATGAGGTGGCACTGCCTGGTTATAACTGCTTCATAAAAGATAGAGTGAGCAAGAGGGGTGAAGATGTTCTGATATACTGATGGTCTGATCTGGACGTTGTCGAACTCTCTGATCCCGACACTGGCTCAACTCCTGCAGAATCCCTATGCATTTCACTAACCCTTGGAAAAGTCAAAAAACTTACCTTTGGGTGTGCATACCTGCTCCCCAACAAGGCCTCCCTAGGTCTCTACCCCTTTGTAGCTTCCCTAGCCAATCTCCCTCACCACGCTCTTATACTCTGTGGGGACTTTAACATTGACTGGTTTAACACTGACACAGACAAACTGCGTACATCACTTGCTGACTCCAACCTAGTACAACTCATTCAGGATCCAACGAGTATCAACACCAAGTTCAGAAAACACTCTGCTAGATTGGATAGTCACTAATTGCCCTCAGAAAATCAAAGCCGTGGGTGTCCTCTCAGACTGTTTAAGTGACCATTCCCCTACTTTCTGTATCTGGAGGAATAACTGTCCCAACCCCCATCCCAAGATCTCTTTGGTTTGGGACATATCAAGGTTCGATGTTAGCAGCTTCAGTAACTCCACCTATAATGCTGACTGGTGCCCTATTAAGACCCCCCCCCCCCCGATATAAATCAAGCCTTGGATTTTTTAATTTCGACCTTCTCTCGCATTATTGATAACCATGCCCCACTAAGAAAATGTAGAGCCAAGGATGTCAAGACACCTTGGCTCACTAAGGAAATTAGATTACTTATGTCTCACTGTGACAAGGCTTGGTGAACCTATAAAAAAAGAGGACTGCTCTTCAACTGGCCAGTCTATAGGCAATTCAGAAACAAGTGCAAAACTCCCTACATAAAGCCAAATGCCATCATTTCAAATCCATACAAACCTAGCACCATTGTAACCCTAAGGAATTCTGGAGACAGGTTAACTCTCTGGTAAAAGGGAAGGCTGATGAAGTCCCGAGCTCTATCACTGCCAATGGCATCACCCTTGTTGACCCCTCATCCATTGCTTTAGGGTTTAATGATTTCTTTACAGATCTCCACAAATGCACTTCAATCTTTGGTAACTAATCCTCTCCCTGCCACCCAGTCTTCCTGAACACCCCTGAAGACCAACCTGCATTCCACCTGAAACTGGCATCCCTCAAAGAGGTCCAGAGGCTTCTTGCTAATTTAAAAGCACAGAGCTCTCCTGGCCTTGACTCTCTTGAGCCTAAATTTCTTAAACTGGGTGTTCCAGCCCTTGCTCACCCTATCTGTGATCTATTTAACTGATCTTTCCTCTCCAGCACCATACTGGATAAAAGGAAGGTGGCGGTAGTCATTCCTGTGCATAAGGGGGAGACCCAGTACTTTAGACCCATTTTCATACTCTGCCCTTTGGCTAAAATTCAAAGAGTGAATATTATACAACTACCTGCAGGACTACCTAGACCATCACAATCTACTGTACTCCTATTGACATGGTTTCTGAAGGAATCATAGTACCCTTACCACCTTAATAAAAGTGACCACATCGGTGCCATCTTTGTCGACATTACAAAAGTGTTCAACCTGGTGAATCATGGTCTTCTGCTCCATCAGCTCCTTGCTCTAGGTCTGAACTCCAGTGCTCTGAATTGGGTCAAAAGTTATCTATCCTGCCGTTTCCAAAGAGTCAAGTGGTCTGGTTTACATCTCTGATCTCAGACTCATAACTCATGGTATTCCACAAGGCTCACTTTTGTGTCCGATATTATTCTCACTATTCATCAATGACTTACAGTATCTAGTTTTTGTGGTGGAGCCTTGGTACACCTCTATGCTGATGATGCAATCATCTATTGCTCCTCTCCTGACATTAATCAAAATAATAGAGATCCTGATTCTGACTTCGCTTCCCTTGAGGGATGGTTCAGGCATAATCAACTTATTTTGAATACCAAAAAAATGAAAAGTATGCTATTCTCTCATCTACCCCCCTTCACGTGTGCTCTCTCCTCTCCTCTCTTAGCATCATCTCTCTCAGTGGTGATACCCTTGAGTCTGTTGATTCCTTTAAATACCTGGGCATCACCTTGGACTCGTCACTCTCACTAAAAGCTCATGTTTCCAATGTCACAAAATGTCTGAACCAGAAACTCGGCTTCCTCTTTTGTATCTGTCCCTTCCTCTCCGCTGCCTTCTGCCTTAAGAGTGCTTCTTTGTCCCTAGTTCCCCTCCTGACCTATGGTGCTCCTTTACTGCTTTCAACTAATTCCTCGACCCTGTTTCTCCTCTCACAGGCTTACCATAGGGTGGGAAGATTTCTTTGGGGGCTTAATGCCCATTCTTACCACTGTGATGTCCTTGTCTCTCTTGGCTGGTTACCTTATGAATCTAAATTGAGGTATTCTTCTCTGATCTTCATGTTTAAGCTTGTCCATAAATTAACA
The DNA here is from genome assembly GCA_016271365.2 of Neoceratodus forsteri. Taxonomy (NCBI): domain Eukaryota; kingdom Metazoa; phylum Chordata; order Ceratodontiformes; family Ceratodontidae; genus Neoceratodus; species Neoceratodus forsteri. The sequence continues at coordinate 511,593,435 of CM028129.1, forward strand.
CCTCCTTGCCTCAGTGAGATTATACATCTCAGACAAGCCCCTTGCACCCTCAGATCTGCCTCTCTCCCCCTTCTCATAAAACCTAACCTCCATCTTGCCATTGCCCACAAGTTATTCTCCTTTGCTGCAGTATCTTAATGAAACTCCCTTCCTCCCTTTGTCTTGTCCTGTTCTTCTCTCCCCATGTTCCAAGCTACTCTATATTCCTCTCTCTCTCAGCCTCTATATCATGCTCCTGCTTCCGCTGATACCTCTTCTATTTCTCACTCTGCCCTTTTCCTTCTCCTCCTCCTTCCTATCCCCTGAATCTGCCCCTGTTGCTTTCTACTTGCACCACCTGCTTATTTGCCTTACTCCCTCCACCCCCCAAACCAGTAATCCTTTCCTTTAGCTTTAGGTCCTTTTAGTTTGTAGTCTCAATTTTGTTTTATGCCTTGAAATATATGATTTTTTGAAATGTACATAACCTCCCCAAGTTCTACCATATTTATGTATAGTATTTTATACCTTTCTCTTGCTATGATGTTATTTTTTTCTTGATTGTTTCTCTGTTTGTTGCACTGTGCTGCCTCTACTTGTTGTAACCCCTGGGTCGACCCTGAAAAAGGGACTGTTATTGTCTCAGTGGACTTACCCAGTCACCAAAACTCAAATAAATAAACAAATCTTTGAATGTCTGCGAAGGCCTCTGTTTTTAACTTGCCATAGTTTGCTGTATACATCTTGCTAAGATGGTGGGGTAGTTACATTCCCAGGTGCCTCCCCTGTCCTGGGTTCCATCTACCTGGAAGTATTGTTTTAAGTCTTTGTGTATTTTGTCACTGATTTTAATTATTTCTTTTTTTGTGATATTCATTTTGAACCCTGATATCTCCGCATATCTATCTACTAGACTTAGGAAGTTTCTGTTGTTTTCATTAGGACATCTCATATTGGCCACCATGTCATCTACGTACATGGAAATTCTATTTGCCACCCCTCCCATCAGTTTACTCTGCAGATCACCACTTCTGACTGCTTCTGCAAAAGGTTCCATACTGACTGCAAACAACGGAGGACATCGGGCAACCCTGTCTTGTGCCCCTCTCTATTCTGAACTGCTCTGAGAGGGTTCCATTGGTTCTCACTCTGGCTACCAGGTTATTAAATAGTAATTTTATGATTTCTATAACCCACCCCCCGAATCCCAGGTGCTGCAGTATGCCTATTAAGAATGTCCAGTTCAATTTATCAAAGGCCTTTTCCACGTCTTTCATAATTTCTATTTGTGGGTCTTTACTTTTTCTAACCTCTTCCAGTATATTTAATCTTCTTCAGATATTATCTGTTAGGTGTCTTCCTGGAATAAAGCCTGTTTGGTCTGGGTGAATGATTGTTTGTATTACTTTCTGTAATCTGGATGCCATAATTTTGGAGAATATTTTGAGGTCCTGATTTAGGAGAGATATGGGTCTCTATAACTCACAGCATTCTTTGTCTTTTTCTGGTTTTGCTATTACTGATATAATAGCCCTATTCCACATTGGGGGGTGTTACCTTTTTAGACTGACAGTGGCACAATAAGTCTCCCAAGATCAGTGTTAATTGTTTGTTACAAGCTCGATAGAAGCCTGAGCTGAAACTGTCAGGGCCTGGTGCCTTATTTGAATTCAGGTCTCTTATTGTCGCAAAAATCTCCTCATTACTTATTGGGGCTTCTAATGAGGCCCTCTCTTCTTCAGATAATTTGGGTCATTTTAAGGATGTTAGAAATGTTTGCAATTTAGTTTGCACCATTTTGGGACTTTGTTCTTCCATGTATAGCTTTTTTACAGTATTCAGCAAATTTATTTGCTATCTGATATGTGTCTGTTCTATATCCAGATGTTGTGGATTGGTCTTTGATTCTTATAATTGCTCTGTCTGCTTGGTTCTTCAGTAATCTATACAACAGTAAGGCCACTGCCCATCCCCCCATTCCATAGCATCTATGGGCTGTGTATCATAAATTGATCTTCCACTTTTCTATCCAGTAATTCCTGCAGTTCTTTTCTGATGGTCTTTATATCTTTTAATGTATTTGAAGATGAGGACTGTTCGTGTGTCTACTCTAACCTTTTTAATTTCTCTTCTAGATTCTTCTGCCTTTCCAGCCAATGTTTCTTCTTGGATGCTGACCAGCTAATAATCTGTCCCCTGAGAACTGCCTTCATTGCATCCCAGACCATTTGTTCCACTACTTCCACTCCTGCATTTATGTCTCTATATGTTTTTATTTCTTTAAATTCTTTGTCATTTAATAAAGAGTTGTTAAACCTCTACAGTGTGTGCTTTTTGGTTTTGTTTGTTTTTACTGTGATGGTGATGGGAGCATGGTCTGAGATTACCATCTGATGTATGTCACTTGAAATTATTTTATCCAAATCTGTCTTGTAAACCAGAAACATCTTGATCCTGGAGTACTCCTGATGTGGATGTGAGTAAAACATGGAATCCCTTTGACTTTTATGCTGTTCCCTCCATATATCTAAAAAAATGTGTTCCTCCATGCAATTTTTAAGCATTTTACTTGTAGCTTTATTGGTTCTGTTAATCCTCAAGGATCTATCCCATATTGTTTCCAACACACAATCAAAATCCCCTCCCACAATTATTAGCCCCTGTCCCTGCGTTGCTATTTTCTGAAAAAGTTCTTTGATGAAGCTAGATGCCTGGCTGTTAGGCACGTATACATTGACTATGTGAATTGTTTGTTCCTGTGTTTGTCCCAATACTATTACCCACCTCCCTTCCCCGTCTGTCTTAGTGTTAGATGTCTGCCACCCTAAGCCTTTTTTTATCAAAATTGCCACCCCATTTTTCTTTGCTGATGGGTGTGATGCTGCTATCACCTCTCCTACCCATTTTCCTTTTAGCTTACTGTGTTCTGCCTCCAAAAGTTGGGTCTTCTGTAACAGTGCAATATCTCCCCCCAGCTTCTTTAGTTCATTGGTTATTTTAGTAAGCTTCACAACAGAGTTAATACCTTTAATATTTAAGGAAATCACTTTTATACTACCCATCGTTATTCCATCTTTTCTTTTTTCAGTGTTTCACTTCGGTGAATAAGGTTCTCTGGTTACCCTTGGACTGTTTGTCATTCTGAAGGCTGCCAACATATTTATCCTGAACTATAACCAAAACCAAACTGACTGAACTCCACAAACTATGTAAATTTTCTCTCCTGCCACTTCTAGAGTGGCACAATCCTAGCATCTGCATTTTGCTGTATGTGTTACTCCAAGGTGACTTTGAGATACTTTACGAACCTATTCTGGTCCATTTGCCCCTGCTCTAGGCTAGTCTAGCCAGAGCTGCTCTCACATTAGTTTAGTGAGATTAACCCCTCCTAATAAAGATTGGTCAGTTTTCCCCTCACAAGGTGTGAGAAAAGCCAAGACACATCCGGGCCTGGGTGGACCACTGCTTTTTGACTAGTATTCTTTACACCTTGCTTCCCCATCTAATTCTATTAATCATGTTATCCACAAATAGGTACAACTCAGGTTTTCTGTGGAACACCCCCTTCCCCTTTAGCTTCTACCCTTATGGTGTGGTATTTGGTTCCTCCCCTTCCTCCCACAACCCATTGCTTGGAGATGCCCTCTCTCAATGTTGGTTGGAACAAACACCTTCTATTTACTCTGCACTCCCCCATTTTCCCTATTTGGGGGGTTGGGGAGGGAAAAAGAAGTCATAATATATACCATCAACAATCCCAGTGTCTTTCTGAAATGGCCTTCTCTTCACCTGGTTCTTCTACCCTTCTGCCATCTTTGAGATTTGTAGGGGGAAGAACAACCCTTCAAGAGTCCAACAAATTACAGGAATCCTTAGTGGAACAGTGATTAACCCTTTGCCTTAGGATTATATATTGGCTTTTCTTCACCTCTATTTATCCTCTCCACTCTGTATCTGCTTATGCATTACCCTTCTAGTACCTTATGTTACTTCTTTTTGGATTCTTTTTTGTCATTGCCTTTCAGTTAGATTCCTATAACGTGCTTCCCTCTTTCCATTGTCCACTCTCCCCACCTCAATATGGCAACCTTTCATTCTACCCCTTCTTTTTGTTACCTCTTTCTCTGTAGTTTCTAGTGTCCCCCCCCTCCTAGTCACTCTATGTTACTTGTGAACTCTGCTACTCTTCTTCTGTATTATGCACCCCCTATCTCCCCCTGGTATTTCCCCCCCTTATTTCCCTTCATTATATCTTGGAAAGGGTTACCTTTAGAGCACAGCCTAATTTGCACTTTACTGCAATTGTAAGCTGTTTCTTTCATCCTGTATATGCCATTCATTATTGCCTCCTATGTGGATTTCTATCCTTTCTCTCATTCCATTTCCTTAATTACTTCCTATCCCATTGCCCTTTCTCCCTTTTACAGCCTCTTAATTCTCCTTCTTTACTCCTTGTTCATTTGCTTTAAGTTTCTGCCACTAATTGTCCCCAATTGCTTTAAAGCAGAAAAAAATGAGAAAGGTGCCCCTTACCTGATGTCCCTTATCCGATCTGCTACTTCCTCCATGTTATCTCCACCCACCTTTTCCTCATTAATCCTTATCTATAGCAGTGCTTCTCTGCCTTGCACAATGTCCACCATAACTTTCTGTTCCAGTTAGTCAGCTCACTGCTTCCCTGCTGATGTTTCCTTCCGATCTTCTGCCTTGCAGTTCGATCTTGCTGTCATCAGCCTCCTAATGTCAGTTTTTAAGTGCCTGGGGAACTCAGATTCCACTCGCTGCCTTTTTCTTGTATACCCAGCCCTTTGCCAAGCTGCCTGCTGTAGTTCTGCCTCCAGTTGTTCCATCATTATGTCTGGGCTTTCAATTCCCCATGTTATTAGCTGGGGTGTTGCTGCCACCACAGTTTCATATGGTTGTGGTCCTTTGTCTAGGAACATTTTTAACTTAGCAGGGAATACCACTTGTGCTTTGATGCTTCTCTTGTCCCTCAGTTGGTGCACAATGTTTCTCACTGCTTGCTTTTTCAGCTGCAAAATCGAGAAAAAGTCCTGCTCAAAGTAAATTGGCTGACCCTCAAAAGATGTTTTCCCTTGCTTCCAGGCTGTTCCAGGATAGTTTCTTTTGCCTGATGGTGTAACATTTTGATAATGATTGACCTTGGCCAGGCATTTTCATCTGTGGGTCATGGACCTAGCGACCTGTGTGCTCGCTCCATTGTGAGGTTGATGTCCTCTGGCAATTTAAGCACTGTTTCAAATAAATGTGTGGTAAATGCTATCATCGAGGGAAATTTCTCTTCTGCCGCCTCCTTTACTAGATGCAAATGAAAATTATTTCTGCACGCACTGTTTTCAGAATCTTCCATGTGTGCTTGGTGCTCATGATCCCTCTGTAGCAAATATAAAAGCAGCCTCAAGTGATTTCCCTGCTCATCGTTTATTTCCCCAATCTGTTTTTGGCTCAAGGCAATTTTATTATCCAGCATTTTTACATGCATTTTTAAGTTTGCCAGGGCAGATTCCAGCATTTGAACTATGCTGATCACTTGTCCTCTTGTTGCATCTGTGTGGGACTGGAATTCCCCTTCATCATCTAGGTTCCCCTCTGGGTCCAGGGAAGCATTCAAGACTGGGGATTGTGACCTAGAATTTCTAGGCCCTACCGACCTCATGGCTTTGCACTCTTCATTCATTATTTGCTTCAGTTTAGCAGTCGGAGTCACTGTTTCAGCTATATTATGTTTAGTTGACATTCCGACAACAGATCAGTAACTTTCACTGATGGATAACTACCCAATGTTTATTTTAATGAGTTTAATGATTCACGCGGGTTCCAGAGCTGGTCCTAGATGTTCCTCTTCATCTCATGACGTTAGTGGAAGTCAATGTTTTGCTTTTTAAATAACCTTCATTCTCCACTCCCTCATGAGCTACAAACTCCCACTACCCCCATTGTGTCAAACTGTTTTAATTGCTGCTGGTGACAAAAATGTTGTTAATTAGTGACTGAAGACATCTAAATCCATATGTTCTGTTGGCGATGTAATAGAGCTAGTTGTGACAGATTGCTGTGAATCTATCTGCACATCAATAGATGGAAAATGGGCTTAGATTGGAAATAGTGGTGTTATAATAAAGGCTGCATACTTGTTCATTCAAGTTCATCACTCTTGGCACAGACTGATATAGAATAAAGGGTGTGTGTGTTTGTGTGTGTATATGACTTGAGGGGAAGCTGGGTTTAAAACATACAACCACATCAGCTCTATATAATGTGGCATGTAATAAAAAAAAATAATTGGACTGAGACTCTTTACCAAACTGGATTTCAATGTCCTGAAAACAGCCCCAGAATTTTCTGCTCCCTCATGTCCAGTTGAAACATTTTCCTAAGAGCAACAGTGTTTAAAGATAATATCGCTTTTATTTATGATTTGCCTTTGTTTATTGGAAATGCTTGTTTAATTACAAAGTATTGTTTAAACTAGTTGCAGCAGTATTACTGAATTTTGTTCCAATAAATCAATCCTAAATTTTTACATATCAACAAAATGCCCCAAATCAGATACAGTAGCCTATCTGAATTTTCCAAAGTGTGAACACATTAGGAGGCACTTCATGTGGGTTGAGAGATAAAAAAATTAAAACAGCTGACCAGCAAACACAAGTTTTTTTTTGTTATTTTTGTTGGTATCAAATATTGCCCTTATTTTTCCTACCAGGCACTTCACAATCACAGATTAAAGCCCTGAGTTGATGGGGCAATCATTGTAACATAAATATGATGCCCAGCAAATCTATATAATTCAGTGGTAGCCTGATGCAACGTGTTGGTGAAGTCATTATTAAACAATTAAAATGAACCAGGAAAGACATATATATTGCATTAAATTCAAAAGCACACACAAATGTTGGAAAAAACTGAAAAAGTTGGTCCATGGAATCCAGCCACATAAAATACAAAAGATGCAAGGGAAAATATAGGAAGAGAACAGTTAATCAGGGATGCTTAGACAGCACAATGCACATATTTCCCTCTTAACACCTAAATAGTTTGTTGTATTATATGGTGGTGAGAGTTAATATGACTTTTGTATAAATTTGTCTGCTAATCATGCACTGAAAGCACTAAAAGCAAACCAAAATAAAAGTGTCATTATTTCCAAACAAATACTTCTGAGAATGAAAACACGTTTTATCTATAATTCTGCAGCCCATCTATTTGGTAGATATGGTCTGGTAGAGAATCTAATAATAATTACCATAATATATGTTATATGTTAGAGAGAGATAGATAGGTAGATAGATAGATAGATAGATAGATAGATAGATAGATAGATAGATAGATGACAGGCAGACAGGCAGACAGATAGATAACTTTATTTATAGAGAGCCCCTTTCCAAAGACTTGGAGTACTGTACATTTGGGCCCAGATATTCAAACTGCACCAGGCTGTGGTACAAGCCTGGGCACAGCGCAACTTGGCTGTGCAGGGGTGTTGACTGGGTGATATTCAATGGAGCTGCACCATGACACAGCATTGTTGAATATCGCACCCTGGCCACCTGCAGTGTGCATGGCACAGTGGCACTGCACCAGCACAAGTGGCCAGAGTGGAGCAGGGGGATGCGCTAGTGCAAGTTCCATTGTGCTATGCACAGCAACCACGATATTCAAAAGTGCACATGCAAATGGGGCCATAATGTATGCAAGGCACAAATGGGGCCATTTGCATGTCATTATGGCCCCATTTGCATGCAGGTGCACCGATCTCTGGCGACTTGCGCCTGGCGCCCTACCAGGCAGCAGCCGTCGGGGGCCTGCACCCTCTGCACAGCACGGCAATGTGCCCCACAGCCCAATCGCGGGCTTCAGTAACTATAACTCATGTCCAATATCCCTGGTGGTCCAGTGGACCGCTGTCAACCTGATCATGGGTATTTGTAGAATAAAATAAATTCCCATATCCCTGGTGGTCCAGTGGACTGCTGTCAGCCCGATCACGGTCTTAAGTATGAAGAAAATAAATTCCTATATCCCTGGTGGTCCAGTGGACCACTCACAGATCAATTGTGGGCATTTGTAACAAAAATATCAAGTCCAATATCCCTAGTGGTCCAGTGGACCGCTGTCAGCACAATCGTGGGCATTTGTATAAGAAAATTACATCCAATATCCCTGGAGGTCCAGCTGTCCCCCCTCCCTACCTGCCCACTGAATCCCCCGCCCCACTCCCCCACCCCGGTCAGCGGCGGGTGGCAGTACCCCACCCACCTGCCACCCCGCCGCCCACTGACTGGACACCGTAGGTGGGCTGTATGCCCATTGGTCAACAGTGTGAGCCAATGGGCGGGCAGCCCATACCGTCACTGCAGTTAGGCCAATGACCCCAATGCGCACCCTGATGCTAGTTGGGGGGGGCAGGCTGGAGGTGTCCAGAGGGGGTTTCAACCCTAACACTGAATTTCCTTACTTTCGTCTCTGTGGAACAACCCTAACTGATGCACTCAAAAGTGTTTTTTGCCTCTAATATATATATATATATATATATATATATATATATATATATATATATACACATTATGGTAGCACAGTAGTGCTACCATAGTTAGGGTTGAGGAGCCATTTCTATGTTAAACCCAAAATTTGCACCTTAATAACTTTGAAACCGTTAGATGGATTTGTCTGAAATTTGGAATGCACGATCAAGACCCATTCACCATGTACCTTTCAAAGATTTCTTGAAAAATATTAAATGGTTCAAAAGTTATTCAAAAAACAATTTCCCATTATAAGTCAATGGGAAAAGTTAACAAAAAGTTCGACAGTGTCGCAAATGCACCTTTTAGTGTCGCAAATGGCCCTGTTAGTGTCACAAATCTGCCATTTTGTTTTCAGTTACTGATCAGAAAAATGCTTGGCATTTAAAATTGAGACCCTCTAGCAACCTAATTCTTTTTGTATTCGCCTAGTCAGGCCCTGCAGATGCTAGCCTTGTCTTTATTTTGAGGTAAAACACTCTAAAAATATGTTTTTCAGATTTCTGGAAAAAGAACTTTCGCAAAGTAGTGTCGCACTCATGAAAGTGTTGCAAATTTTTGCGAAAGCTTTCACAAATCACGACACTACTTTGCGACACTATGCCCAAAATAACAGTAATTCTTTGGCACTATGCTGCAAAAGAACGGTTTGGAGTTTTGGGCTGAAATTTGGAGGGAACGTAGCTGACATCGCACAGATGTGCCTTTCAGTGTTTTGTTGAAAAAATATTGCATGGCGGCAAAGTTACGGTACTCCAAAGTTTATGCTTTTTCCCATAGGATAACATTACGGTGCCCAACCCATTACAGGAATCCTTTGGCACCCTGCTGTAAAATAACAGTTTAGTCTTTTTTCCTGAAATTTGGAGGGAACACAGCCAACAGCACACAGATGTGCCTTTCAGTGGTTTGGTGAAAAAATATTACAGGGAGGCAAAGTTATGGCACTCCGAACTTCTCTTTTTTTCCCATAGGATAACATTACGGCGTTCGCCGCGCCTTTTAGGGCCCATATCTCGGAAATGGTGCGAGATACGGACTTTTCGTCGGAAAAATGCTTAGGCCCCTAGTTGGGGCTAAGTACAAAACTAGCCAGGACAGTCGTAAATCATATGACTTTTAAATTTTTTTTCTACGTCGTACGGTTCCTGAGATATAACCTATTTAGTATTCCAAGTCCTCATTTTGTGCTCCGATACCCATTATTATGCATACATTCTTTGTACTCACTGTCTTTCTCTATGCAGCTTTTGGGGAAAATCAGCCTGTGTGCTGACCTTACTGTTACTGTTGCCCTTTCCGCTTGTGGTTCCGTACCCGTTTCACTTACCATTGACATCTACACCACCATGTGCGTTATCCTTTGTGTTTTCCTTTGCGCTTGCATTTCTGTTATTTTTTGCCATTTGTGTCTACAGTACTGTTTCTCTTTCTGTTTTACTTTGCGTCACCATGCCCATTGACATTTCTGTTTGCAGGCACCATGTTACTATGTGACAACACATCACGTGACAGACCGTTCCCGTCTACGCCACCGTGTATGCTACCCTTTCTGTTCTTATTCGTGCTTGCGTACCATGTGCGCCACTGTTAGCGCTTCTGTTTGCATTGCTGTTCCTGTTACTATGCCACAAGGCATCACGTGGCGGGACCGTGGGGCCCGGAGGGCCCCACGCTCCCACCACTGCATTACATTCACTATTTCTCATTATCATTCTCAAAAAGAGGTTAGAGGCAAAACTCTGTTTAATGAGATGAGAAGAGTTGAAAACCCTTTGATTCTCAGTTTACCCTCATTCTGGGGCATTAAAAGCGTGATTGGGGTTGTCGGTCCTAACTCTCACCCCATTCTCCTATACTTCTGCTGCTTTACACATGTGATGGGGTGAAAGTTGGGTTGTGACCCCAATGCGCACCCCAATGCTGGTTGGGGTGGGCATGGGGATCCAAGTGGGGTTTCAAACCCCAATACCAAATTTCCTCACTTTTGTTGTTGTGAACAATCCTAACTTACATTAAAACATAGTTTTTTGCCTATATATATATATATATATATATATATATATATATATATATATATATATATGTGTGTGTATATATATATATATATATATATATATTCCTCACCACTAATTCATCAATATTCTGGAGACCAAATATCCTAATCCTTTTATTCCTTGGGGGAGGGGTGAGTTTGGGTGGCACATTTCCCTACTTTTGTGGCATTAACTTGAAGCCTAACTGGTGCATTGGTGTAGTTTTTTGCAAAGAAGATATATCTATATCTACATCTACATCTACATCTACATCTACATCTACATCTATATCTATATCTATATTTTGCCCAAAGCACAAGGTACAACTCCAAGCCACTGCCCCAGAGTAATACACTCTTCAAAGCTAGAGATTTTATGTGTCACCACATGTGACCAATGCAGTCTGTTGTAGCTTTCTTCATGCAGGGCCCTATCGGCCCTGCCTGATGTAAGGAGATCACATCTGATCTTGTTTGCTCAGGGAACGGGGTGGGTATTAGAGTTGATAAAGACAAAAAGGACCCCACCACTGATTCACCAAGACTCCAGAGATTCAAAACCTGAATCTTTTTTCTTTTCCTACTTGGGTGTGGGAGTAGGAAGGTACAGCTGGAAACCCTAATGCCACATCTCCCTAGTTTTGAGATGTTAACTTCAACCCTCACTTGTACACTAAAGCAGTATTTTTGCAAAGAATTTCATTTCTTTTTGAGGTAGTGGAATCGCATCCTCATTCATGCAGATGTGCAGGGCTCTCTGGACCTACACTAAGGGAAGTCTCTGTCCACCTATGAAAGTGCTGGTCCCGTGCAGGACCTGCTCTTCTGTGCAGTAATGGATGTCAAGAATTCAGGGGTCTGTCTGGTGGGCTGCAGAAGTGTAGGGCTCTCTGATCTCAACACTTCCATGTGGTTATGGATACAGACTCACAGGACAAAGAGTCCATCTGTCAGTCAATGAATAGGGCCCTCTGCCACCCATGGGTGTAGAGGTGGAGGGCCTTATGCAAAGAGTAGAGTTACCTTCACTATACAGTACCTGGGCCCATAGTGGTAACCATGCAAGTTTCATTGCCTGGCTGGGGGTGTCACATAACAGTGACATCCCCCCACTATCACCCCATCCAGCTAGGTCACTGAGCTCACCCCCAAACTCGGGTCACCAGCACAGGATCACAAAGCATATTATGTGGTGTGAAGACTGCACTACACACAGTTTCTTAATAATTGTAATTTTTTTACCCCAAATTTTCAGGATCATCATTTTATGACTCCCCTGAAAACCATGAAATGTGGCATTTGTAGTATATTGATTGAAACATCATTCCACACCAGAAGTGTGAGAATACATCTCATCCAGGATTTGGCACATTTATAAGGTGGTGGAAAAATGACTGTGGAAAATTTGGAGTCAAAATATTGAAAATTAGCAAAGTTATGAGTGAAAATTGAAATATTGCAATATTCACTCATAACTTGGTCATTTAACCATTTATGTACATCAGATTTTCAGCAGAGCCTTCTTATTACCCCACCTCATGAACCTGGCAGGTAATAATGTTCAAATCCCTGCCAAAATGTCATTCTGTGCCACAGGTGTAAAAACACATAATTGCCAGGATTTGAAAAAAGACACAGAAACAACTGAAAATTGGTGACACCCATGAGATGTATAGTAACTTCAAATAAGATGTGTTAAAAACAAAGACTTTAGCTGGCCTGATGGTACAGAGGATTGAGGCACTGGACACCACACCTCAAACCACGCCAGTGACCTGGGTTTGGGAATGGACTCAGGACGCCGGGGGTCAGCAGGGGAGGATAGGATTGAGCATCTGATGGACTGCTCTCCTATCCTGGGGTGGGTTTGGGGAAGGCCTAGCTCAAGTAGTGGCCCCCAGTGGAGACTGGAGTCACTACACAAGCATTGTGAAAGGGGAACCAGAAAAGCAGAAATACTGCTCAGGTGTCCCCCAGACACCTCAGGTGCCTTCAGGGAGCCCCCATCCCCTCATCAGCATCCCTGGGCCCTATCATAAGCATGCTGGGCTGCCCTACCCCAGTGCCTTCCCCCTCATAGGAGGGGTACCCACCCAGCAAAGGGTTATGTCCAGGATATCCCGGTGACCGGCTGCAATGTGAGGGCCGGGGAGGGTCGGATAGGACCGGTAGGTGTTGTGGGAGGACTTGCAGAGCCCAAAGAAGTGGATGTCACCACAGCACGGCAGGAGAGAAAATAGATAATGTAAAAAAAAAGACTATTACTTCAGAAACTACAGACAAATGTAACACTCGTTAAATGAGCATGCAGGCAGGCTGTCTCAATATTTTGCACACATGCACTTTCTCAAGAGACTGATCATGCACTGTCCAATGCTCACATTTAAAGAACATCCTTAAAGATGCAGGCAGTGCAAGAAAGTGCAAGTGTGAAAGATAGTTCAGTGTGTGGTACATAGCTCAGTGCTTGTGTATACTTATGAGCTGAATGGTATGTGCTTGATGTTTACTACTTGAGCTTTGGCATTTCTCTATATCCCACCCTCTGTGGGATACTGGGTAGGTTTAAGATTTAAGCCCCAGCATAGAGGGTGAGACAAGAGTGCTGGAGAAGGAGGAGGAGGAGGCAGAGGAGGATGGAGAGTGTTTTGAAATGCTCGAAGCTGAGTAAGCGGAAGTCTGACGTTTAAAAAGGGGATATGGGAGGAGCTATCCCCCCCACTGAGCCTCAGGCTAAAGCCTTCCAATTCAATGTGTGGTACATAGCTCAGTGCTTGTGTATACTTATGAGCTGAATGGTATATGTTTGATATTTATTACTTGAGCTTTGGCATTTCTCTATATCCAACCCTCTGTGGGATACTGGGTAGGTGTAAGATTTAAGCCTCAAAAACAGAATTTGCATAGTGATTACTTCCTCCAGCTCTGGAGACTGTGGCCAGTAGCATGCAGGAGAGGGAAAAAACCCTTGGGGGAACCTCCGAGGACCCATGGCTACTGACCTGCCCATCCTCTGGACTTATTAAGAGGAGAATAATCCTAAATGTGGCTAAGGTTTTGATTATGGTTATGACCAAGGATTCAGTCTGATTTACTGGTTGAAGAATCCTGTTCCCAATGTCGATGAAGAGCAGGAAGTCAATGCTGAAGATGAAGGTTCCAGCAGAAGAAAAAATCCAACTTGGAATGATGTCCGAATGGAGAGACGATGGTTAGTCCATGTCCAAGGTAGCTGGGTGAAGCAGATGTAGTGTACATGTACAGTCAGCATGGCTGAGGACTGCATGCCAAGTTGCAATTTGAGGGATGTAGAGATCATAGACGATGAAACGGTCAGCAGCGTTGCTTGGCTAGGAATGATGATAAGTAGAAGTGTAGCACAGCTGAGAGACTTACATGGCTGTTGTACATCCATTGAAGCATTAGAGTATGATCGAGTATCATGTCAGAAAGGAGCAATTGTCCTAAGATGACCAAGAAGTTGAGGTGCGCTCCAAGGAAATGACCGGTGTAGAAACCTAGGCTGGAACCAAAATTGAGCAAGAAGTAATGTATGTTGTGGTCATGTTTGTGTTGGGATGGCTGGAACTTTCCACAGGTCCACCATTGCTGTAGTATGATGTGATCCATAATAAGAATGACGAGATCCTTTATTAGGATGGCAGGACAGCTCACGGTCAACCAGTGCCATAGTCTTGAATAGTTCAAGGTAAGAGGATGAGACTCTCATGTGTGTCTGCATGTAACGACATAGAAATGTGAGTAAGGACCCTCGTGGGGCATGTGTGATTGAGATGGCAGGACCCCACATGGTCCACCATCACCATAATATGGAAAGTCCAAAGTAAGGGCGGCAAAGCCTCCACTGAGTTTGCAGCAACTGGAGATATGAGTGGACTATGTAAAGATCCCCTCGAGGTGGCGTGTATGTTTAAGATGGCAGGACCCCACGTGGTCTGCCATAGTATTACACTGGTTGAGCTAAGGATGGCGGAACCCCTCATGGTCCGCCATTGCAGTATTAGTGCATAGTACAATATAGGAGGACGAGATCCCAAATGAGACCACCTGTAAGAAATGTAATTGAGGTTTGAGCAAAGAGTAGATGTCCCATCGTGGGCTTAGTTGGTTGGTATTTTATTTATTTAGCTTTTGTTGACCGGGTAAGTGCACTAGACAAATCCTGCCTATTTTCAGGCATGACCCGGGGGAAGGGGATACAGATGAATGCCAACTGACCTTGAACCAGATTAAGCTGTTGGTGGTATTTTTTAGTGAATGAGGGAAATTTGGCCAGGACACAGGAGAAATTACCCTACTCTTTTTGATAAGTGCCATGGGATCTTTAACATCCACCTGAACTACCACCAATCCAGGCAGATGGGACCTCGGTTTAATGTCTCATCCGAAAGACAGCACCTCAGAAGTGCAGCACCCCTCTCATGCTGCACTACAGTGTCAGTACTGGGATATTAACCCAAGTGCCAGATGTGAGAACTGAACCCACAGCCCTCTGATCTCCCAGCCTCAGAGGTGAGTGTGCTAGCTACTGAGCCACTGACACTGACATGGCGGGACCCCACGTAATCCGCCATCATGTATTCCATTGAGTAGTGTGTGATAGGGATGGTGGGACCCAATGTGGTCTGCTATCGCTGTATCACTGAGTAGAGCTTGATTGGGATGGTGGGATCCCATGTGATCTGTCATCACCATGGTATAGAGTAGAGTATGTTTGGGATGGTGGGACCCCACGTGATCCACCATCACCGTAGTATGACCTGTGTAAGGTAAGGATGATGGGACCCTCCGCAGTCCATCATCATGGTATTAGCATAGTTCCAGTAAGAAGAATGAGACCCCAAGTGAGTCCATCTGCAGTAAAATGGAAATGAGATTGACCAATGAGGAGAGTCCCTTCATAGCATGTTGATTGGGATGGTGGGACTCCACATGGTCTGCCATCGCCTGTTCCACTGAGTAGTGCGTGATTGTGATGGTGGGACACCACGTGGTCCACCAACCTGTACTGATCACTGAGCAGAAAGTTCTCGAAGAGCTGCAGCCCTTCAAAATAGCTCTTCAAAATCTTACAACAGAACTGAAGTCATTATGGGAAGACTTGGGGAGAGCCATAAGAACTATTTCAGATGTGGCAACCCACACGACTTCTTTGGAAGGGTGGTGAGACAAGCAAGACCCCGAGATGGTATAACTTGGGCAGAAACTACAGAAAATGGAATCCAAGCTGGAAGATCTGGAAGGCTGAAGTCATTGGAACAACATTGTCATCTCTGGCCTTCCAGAAGAAGCAGAGGGGACCACTCCTATCCTGTTTCCTCCAGAAAATGCTCACCAAAATCACGGGGCCCTCTCCCAACAATACAGTATACATCATTTGAAGCCTAAACTGGTAGCTGGCCCTCCCCCTAGACCCTTAATTATAAAGTTCCTTAATTACCTGGACAAGCTCCATGTCCTCAGTAAGATGAGAAAGCTCAAAGAAGTCCTTTGGGAGGGTCAGAAGCTGAGGGTTCACCCAAGATCTACCAGTTGCCTCCAGACAGAAGAGGGCTGCCTACCATCCTATGGTCACCAAGCTTATAGCAGCTGGAGTTAAATTTAAAGTGATTTACCCCTCTCAACTCTTGGTCATGCACAGAGGCTCCTGGCACAACTATGAGTTGGTGGAGCAGGCCCTTCCAGCATTGCAGGCCACATTCCCAGAGCTGTTCAGTGCACACTGAGATCCATTGCTACAGGGCCATTTCTTCAGTCTGTTTCTGCAGCACGAATGTGCACACCATCGCAAGTGTGAAAGATGTAGACAATTATACTGCCACTAGAGGGCACGAAAACCCTGTGGATCTACTCTTTTTTGGACTATTTAAGTTCTTCCCCTACTGTTTTCTTCGGATAGTCCCCAGTGCTTATCTAAAACAGCATGGCAACAACCACAGCACTGATTTCGCCAGACTTCTTCAGGCCTCCCTCAGTCTGCCGATTGTCCTACCATGCATTGCTACCCATCGGGATGCAGATTGGGAAAGAGCTATGGCCTTCCTGGGGACACTGACCTCTTTGTTTCCTCCATTTTCCACCCACTGTTATTCCTAGGTGACTTTCTGTTAATTCAGTTGGCCATAATAGATCTCATACGCTACTATAATATAAATTATATTGGCATTAGGACCTGGAACCTTAATGAGAGGACTACCCTTCCTTATGGATGTTTGTTTCTTTTTTTTTTTCCTCTTTCCTCTCTTTCCACAGAAGTACAATGTTT
Organism: Neoceratodus forsteri; assembly: GCA_016271365.2. NCBI lineage: Eukaryota > Metazoa > Chordata > Ceratodontiformes > Ceratodontidae > Neoceratodus > Neoceratodus forsteri. Next base: position 511,610,281 of record CM028129.1, read on the forward strand.
TTCTTTTCTCTGGGGTTTAATACCATCATATTTTGTCTAATCACGGGTGTCGGCGTGGGAGAGGTAAGTGATCTATTCTGCTTCCTTGGCAGTGGATTGCAAATCAAAGATGAGGGGTGGGGGTGCTCACAACTCTAGTTTGGACTTTAGGCTTTACCTGGACTGAAGTATTTACTACTGCAGGGCTACAGAAAGCCCCTTGGGATTGTTTTGGTGTTTCCAGAATATATATCAACCTGTTTCCAATGGAATATTTCCCTATGTTGTAGGCATGGGAATGTTCAGGTGGGGAAAAGGGGGGATCTGATGTTGGGAATGTTGGGCCAATTTCTTATCTCTGTTCTAGTTCTAAGTTGCATGTTGATGATTGGGATACTTATAGGGCTGGGTATGGGGGGGTAGATCGCAATATAGGGCGTACATCACCACTGCCTTTTTCCCAGGGTCATATCATCCCATACATGCCTCAAATATAAAAAGTATACACTCAGCAGTGGATAGAAGGTTGGGAGTTAGGGGATGCACCACTAACGAAGTTGTTTTTTTACTCTGTTTGGAGCTTGGAATAATCATGGGAAGACAACCATTTCTTTGTAGACTAGTTAAATCTTATCTTAAGTAATGGCATAAAGTCTCAAATTTTGCTCTTGGAATATTAAGGGTGCCCAATTTCCCACCAAGAGGGCCAAGATCCTGTTACATCTTCCATAACTAAATGTAGATGTCGCTTTTTTGCAAGAAACCCATTTGCCCTCCTCCCAGGTTTTTCATTTCAGGAGATCCTGGGTGGGTCAGGTATTGAGAACTGGGCTGGATAAACACAAAAGAGGAGTCACCATTTTAGTGGCTCACAGGGCACCCTTCAGATTGTTGCAATATATCACAGACCCCCAGGGGAGGTACATTCTCCTAAAGGCACTTTTAGGCCACTCTGAAGTAGTACTTGGCTTGATATATGGCCCAGTTACTGAGGGTCCCCAATTTTTCACTTCCCTCATGACACACTTAGCTCCCTGGTCCATCCTCCCTGTCCAACTAGGTGGCAATTGGAATCTTGTGTACTGTAACGCACTGGACAGATCTGGGTCCATCACCCAGTTCCTCACTCTGGCACAGCTCACCCTCAGAGATATGATGGACTCAGTGAGGCTTATAGATCCCTGGAGGGCTCTGTTTACCTCCCAAAGAGATTACTCTTTCCACTCGATCCCCCATAATTCATTCTCCAGAACTGATTATTTCTTACTGGGGTTTGGACACCTTCCTGCTGTTTTATCTAGTAATTATCCATCCAAGGTGATTTCTGATCATCATCCCACACTACTTCATTGGAACCTAGGTCCCTCCACAGATAGACACAAGGTCTGGAAGTTTAAAGCTCAACTTCTAAAATCAGACCACTTAGTCTCCCACATCCACACCTTTGTCTCTAAGTTCCTCACTAGTAACTCCCCGACTATGCATAAACTTGATCTTCTCTGAGGGGCACTGAAATGCACTGTATGAGGGGAAATTATCTGCCTAGCCTCTATTCGGAAGAAAATTGCCTCCCAAGTTTCCTTCTCACTCCTGCAACAAATCCAGTAGTTGGAGTTGTCCCTCTCCCCACAACCCACTACCTCCAAACTTAACCAATTAGAAATTCTCTGTTCTCGCTACAACACCCTACTAAATGATAAAACTGAACACCTTATCCTATGGTCTAAGGTCACTTACATCAATCAAGGTGACAAGACCAGGAAATTACTGGCCTTTTGCCTCCATGCCAAAGCCGCAGACAAAATTGTAACCTCCCTCCATAATTCTTCTGGAAGTACACTTACTTCTCCTTGAGAGATAGTTTCCTGTTTCCAGGAGTACTATCAATTACTATATTCTCAGCCTTCTTGGGCCTTCAACCAAGTTCTAATGGACCAATTTATACAAGATGTCCAACTCCCACACCTAGGGCAGCGCCAGATCACCTTTCTACAAGCCCCCCGACTCTAACAGAAATCAAGATAGCCATAGAAGTGCTTCCAGCAGACAAAGCACCAGGCCCCAATGGCTACACTACAGACTTCTATATAACATTCAGGTCTCAATTAGCTCCAATTCACCTAGACACCTATAACTACATATATGAGCAAGGCCTGTTGGATCTCTCCCTTATTGAGGCCACTATAGTTGTCCTCCCAAAACCAGGCAGGGACCCACTCCTTGTTTCTAACTATTGTCCCATATCTCTGATCAATGTGGACCTCAAAATTCTCACAAAGGTTTTAGCCAATCAATTAGCCCAGGTCTGGCATGCCCTTATAAGTCCAGAACAAGTTGGCTTTGTGTCCAGCAGGCTTTCTGCAGATCAGTTATGAAAACTAGCCCATCTAATCTCTGCATCCAGGGACTCCTGCATTCCCTCTGCATTGGTTTTCCTGGACACAGAGAACATTTTTGACAGAGTATCCTGGGATTACCTTTTTAACCTGCTGCCTGAGTACAGGATCCCCCCTCAATGTATCCAATGGATCAAGGTACTATACACTCATCCCGTTGCCCGCATACTCTGTAATGGGTTACTTTCCCCACTATCACCCTCTAACAGGACACCAGACAGGGATGCCCTCTATCTCCTTTTCTATTCAACTTGTACCTGGAATCCCTTATCTGACAAATCAACAACTGTCCACTTGTCTCTGGGATTGCTATTGGACCGAATCAGTATAAACTTTCAGTTTATGCTGATTACATCCTCCTTCATATAATGCATCCTCCTATCTCTCTTCCCACCACCCTAGCAATTATTGAGGATTTTGGGGAGTTTTCCAACTATAGGTTGAATCTTTCCAAAACAGAAGTTATGCCTCTTAATGTTTTTACTCTGTATGCAGATATTCAGTGTCTGGGGCTCCCATGGGTCAGAGATAAAATGAAGTATCTAGGTATTTGCCTTTCCTGATCTAGCACTAAAATGAAACAATATAATCTGGATAAGGTCCTTACCCAAATCAAAATTGACCTAAATCATTGGACACTACTCTCAATTTCTCTCTGGGGACGGATTAGTGTTGTGAAAATGAACATTCTCCTTTGTCTTCTATACCAGCTATAGATGTATAATTACTCCCTTCCAAAAGCCTGGTTTATCCAAGTGCATGGTGGCATCTCATATTTTATTTGGCTGGGCAAATCTCCTCATAGACACTTCTCCAAGCTACAGTGTGCAAGATAAAGAGGTTGCCTACAATTACCTAACCTCTTCTTATACTACCTTTCCATCAATTGTTCTGTTTTTCTCCACTGGTTAAGATCATTGATGAGGGCACGCCTGATGGTTTACTCCCCATTATAGTTAAAAATAGAAAAAAACATATGTGCTCAACATGATGTAGACTTAGGAGCACTGTTGTATGTTCCCCTCAAGCATGTTCCTAAGCAGCTACGAGACACCCCTATCATGGCGGCACTTCAGGTGCACTTACAGCTTTGTGCCATCACCCATACTTCCCTTATACTGGATGTCTCACAACCTATACAACATAACCCCAACTTTAAGATCGGGAGTAAGTTCCTTAGTTCATCTTTCTGGCCACACAATAAGGGAATAATTGTTAATGACCTACTGAAAGAGCATAAGTTACTGTCTTTCCAGGAAGCTCGAATTAAATTTGACCTCCCCCTCTCTTACTTTTTTAAATACATCCAACTTTCACACATGCTTCTCCACCATTTTGTCTTAGGGCTCTGGGATCAAAACCTGGCTGGCCCCATTCTTCTCACTATCTCAGCTTCTCCTTCCCATCTGACCTCCTTTTTCTACCATCATCTGTGTACCCTTTTTGGGGATATAGAAGGCCAACTCCACTATATGTGGGACCGAGTCTTACCTCCTGCCCTTTCCCCACCCGCTCCTGGCCACAAGTCTGGAATCACGTATATAAGGATATTAAACAGGATCGATATCACCTGTTTCAATTCCAAGTGGTTCACATTCTTTATTACACTCCTGTTAAGCTTCATAAAATGGAAAGACTTTCATCTATTCTTTGCTCCTGATGTGGTGAACAACCTGACACACTTCTCCACATTTTATGGGATTGCAGTAAGGCCTCCCTGCTTTGGTCAGCCCTCAAATCCAAACTGGATCCCATGCTAGGCCTAACTGAAGCTTTACAACCCGAGATATGCATACTGGTGGACTATGGAGACACCTTGATTGGAAACCAGCATAAACACATGGCAATAATATTACTATGTGCTAAAAAAGTGATACTATACCACTGGTTAGACCAACACATTCCCGCACTTACGGAATGGCTCCATGAAGTTCTTTTTGCCTTACAAGTGGAAAAAATTTTGGCTAGTCTCTCAAAAAGGGAGAGTCATTGCCAAAAGGTGTGGGCCCCTCTACAGTACATAAATTATTGATCCTCTAGCTCAGCAGTATTATCACTGTTCTCCAGTCAATTTCTAAACTTAACCAAGCTTCCATGAGGTTCAAGGTATGTTGTAAATTCTATTTGGGTTTACCAGCTTCTTGTTTTCACATTGCTATTAGTGGTATAGATTGGGGAGGGAGGCAGAGCAGTGAGGGGAGGGAGGGTGGGGGTATGCATATTTATTGTTGCATTTATTCAATGTATATTCCTTCAGTGAATATTGGACTATAGTGTATGTATACTGGGTGCCAGGAACAATTGTACCTTAAAGCTCATATTTTAGTTGGTATGCTGCTGATTACCTATGTATGGTTATTCTGTATTTTTCAAACTGGAATAAGGTATACTAAATTTGCAAAAAAAAAAAAGGATGGCAGGACCCCTATGAAGGTCTGCCAAAGGAAGGAGGAAGACCAGCACAGTTAGGGCAGTAGTTCCATAGTCCAAATGCCAGTGCAGATAAACATAAGACAGACAGGGCAGTCTCAGGGGGCTGGTAAACAAGGAGCTGAAGAGTCTGAATGCGCTGTTGACTGAAAGTCAGAGAAGTGTTCCCTGAACAAATAGCAGACCAGACTGTGCTGAAACAGGGCAACGGCCGAAATCCTAGCAATCCCAGTCACAGTGGGCTGCTATACAAGCAGATCACAGTCCAGGCCCTGGAAGCAAAGGAAAGTCAAACTGCAGCAGTAAGTTGATGTGCTATCCAATGGTTTTCAGGTGTAGCCAGCAGGGCTCCAGCTGTGTGTAAAGCAGCAGAAAACTTCCAGGAAGGTAGAAGGGAACACAAGTAAGTCAGTAGTATGAGTAGATGCCAGATGGTGATTAAAGTCTGGTGTAATATGGCTAAGCAGCTCTGAATGGGTGAAGACAGTCATGAAAAATTGGAGGAGTGGAATCCGGAAGAACCCCACTGCAGAGTGGACGTGTCTCCAGCTCAGCTCTGCCAGTATGGAGCACAGAGATACAGCCCCTGTAAACAACAAGGCCCAGACAAAGTCCCAGGTGGAAGTACAGTCAGAATAGGTATACACACATCTTTGCAGAAATGGGTGAGGAAATAGGATAAAAAAATATGCTCTTCAAGGAGTAATCACAGTCAACTGCAGGAAAAACAGAAAAAAAGCTGTGAGGTGGTACTCCAAACAAGGAGCAGGTGGGAAGGATCCAGGTGCTTGAGGTTGCAGTCCAGAATGCAAGGAATGGCAGTGGGACATTAGAGCTCCAGATGAGGCAGAACAGTGAAACCCCTGGGAGAACATTCGATCTGGGGAGGCAGCAGTGGAGGTAATCTAGAGCACCGAGCAAATGGATGAGGTGCAGGAAGCCAGCAGTGATGAGAGGCTGCTCAGAAGGAGAGGAAGGAAGGAAAGCCCAAAAAACAACACAAGCAAATGGAGACAATGAAAAGAAAGAGATAATGGGCAGAAAGAGGCACAAAGAACAGTGAGGGGAATGAAAGGGGGGGAATGAGGAAGGGAACATAGAGACAACATGGGAGGACACAGACAGGTGATAGTAGGTGCTGAGACAAAGAAGAGAGGACGAGGAGAAGGAGGAGAGAGAGAATGGTAGGGGGACAAAGGAGCAGCCGCTGGCCCATGCAGCTGCCCAAACAGTTCAAAATGCTCGAAGCTGAGTGAGCGGAAGCCTGAGGTTTAAAAAGGGGATGTGGGAGGAGCTATTCCCCTCATTGAACCTTATGCTAAAGCCTTCCAAAAAGATAAATATTAATTGATATAACAACACCTAAAATAAGCGAAAAAGTGTACGTGTGATGAAATATTAAATAGAAATGGTGAATTGCTCACTAAATAAGCAACAATCGCAGAGAACGCAGATGGACAAAATGGTAGAAATTATGATTACTAAATTGGTGAAACATCAATCCCAACTCTGTTAGTGACTATATACCCCCAAGGGAGCTAAATATGTTGGTACTCAGTAACAGTGAGTCCTTCTCTTAATCTGCTCCCATCACATTAGATAAAACATTCCACAAACAGAAACATATGCTGAAGAGGGAACCAATATCTACCATCTAGCAAAAAGACACTAATATATGTCATAATGATATAGACAAAGGAATCTGTAATTAAATGGAGAGAGGTTGTAGCCCTTTATTCAGATCCACACAGAGGGTCATTCCCATTATGGGCATATCTCTAGCATCTGGAAAAGGGCCAAAAACAAAATGTTACAAAAATGCCTCAATTTCCAGCCTGCTCAGGAAAAACAGTAGATAATGTTTTAAAAATTCAGTAAGCCTCCCTCTGGTGGAGTAATGCTTCCGGATCCCCCCCCCCATTCTGAGAGTCACTGTCTCAATCCCTACAAATGACCAATCATATGAGGTGAAAATCTGCAGTCAAAATATTGAAAATTTCCGAACTTATGAGTGAAAGTAGAAACATTTTAATGTATTCTCATAACTTTGTTGTTTTTCAATATTTGTACTCCAATTTTTCAGCATAGCTTTCTTATGACCCCACCTTCTGAGCAATGGTGGTGAAAATTGTCAAATCCTGCCTGAAAGATAATTTTTCAAAGTGACTGTGAAATCAGTTTTCTGGCCAGATTTGCATAATTGATCCACACTTGGCCCCAAAAAGGCCATGTTGAAAATTAGGTGTAAAAATGTAAAAACTTACAAAGTTATGAACAAAAGTTCAAACCCATTGAAAAACATTAAACCATACTTGCCTTATTTCCTCATACCACAGTCACCAATTACTGCAGTAAGATATGTCTTCGATTGAAGAGTGGATCTACATCATGGGACATGTTCAAATGAGTGAGAGTGTGTGGGGTGTACCACAGTCACCAGTTACTGCAGTAAGATGTGTTTTTGATTGGAGAATGGATCTACATCATGGAACATGTTTGGATAAGTGAGGGTGTGTATGTGGGGTGCCACAGCCACTAGTTACTGCAGTAAGATGTATCTTTGATTGAAGAGTGGATCTACATCATGGGACATGTTCAGATGAGTTAGGGTATATGGGAGATGTGTGTTGGGGTGCTGATTTGGAGGTTGAGTTAGGGTGGGCGGGTGTGTGGGGAGGTCAGATCAGTGTGGGACTGTTTTCTTTTTTACAGGTTTAAAAAAATCAATAAGGAATGGTTTTCTTTATTTCAGGGGACTTGACACTGGGGATTGGGCACCCCAGAGCTGGTCTACTTTTTGGCAGCACCAGGGGTGGGCATCCCATGCTGCCATGTGTATAATGGGAAGTGGAGTGGGTGACCTGTAGGGAAGTGGGATGAAGAAAAGCAGTACAAATTTTGGAAGGTGGTTCATTCCTTGTTCTCCCCTACTTCCCATCCTCTTCCACCTGTTCTTAAAGTAGGTGATACTTCCCTTGTTGACCCCCCTTCCTGTGGCTATTGAATTCAATATTATTTACTTCCTGCACCTCATCACTTCTTGCCACCCTTCCTCATTCCTCAACCCCTCCCTCACGCCTGATCCCTTCAGAATCACAATCTTCCACACTACCCCCTTTCTCCTTCAGTCCGGTATCCTCATTTGATGCCCTAAATGATCTTCTTGCTCTAAATGCCACTAAGGGCAAGTGCCCTTCTGGCCTTGACTCCAGAATCCTACACCTGCCTGCTCTGACAATTGCTAGCCCCCTAGCTTCTCTTCTAAACCTCACTTTCTCACTTGCTTCTGTCTCATCTGACTGCAAGCATGCCACTGCAATCCCCCTCCCTGAAGGTGGTGACCCCTCCTCTCCTGGTAACTACCAGCCTATCTCTTTGCTCCCCATTCTTGCCAAACTACAAGAATGCCTGGTGCTGTCCCAACTCTCCTCATATCTTGACTCCTCCTCTTTCTTCACACCCTACCAGACTGGTTTCCAGAAACACCACTCCACCACCTCCTCCCTAATGAGGCTTACCAACTCTATACTCACTGACATGGATCAGGGTCTCAGGGAGCATAATAATTTGCTCCCGACTTTCACTCTGTGACATTCTGTGCCTGACAATTAGCTCCGGTGACATTGCGCTCCTCCGACAATCCAACCCCAATGACCTGCCCCTTCAAGTTTTAACTTTGGCTTACCTCATATAAAATCAATCTCCACTCATTTGAGGCTGCAGCCACCACTCCTAGAAACATGCCTGACTCCTAGTAATGCATTCCCCTCATTCTCCATAACAAAAGGCACAAAAGTCAAAAATAAAAATGCTTATATTATGCTGCATAATTTTTTTTCTTACAGATCATGGGAATGATTTTCACTGCAGCAGCTTGTAGTAGTGTGTGTTAGGGTAGAAATGCAAGCACCACATTTCTTGCCATATCCTCAGTCCCCTTGTAGTAGCCAGACAGTCTCCTAGCAACCCCTAGCAGCTCCTGGCAACCCAATCCCAACATTCCCCACAATACCTGTTGCAACAAGGAAAGTCAAAATCAAAAAATGTTGAAATATTCTTACCTGATATTTGGTGATATGCAGTGCATTATTTCCTCCCTCATCCTCCCTCTTCCTATAGCAGAGTCAGATAAACAATGCATGTAAATAATGCAGTGTCAAAATGTACTGACTGGACAGTTTAATCATTGGTCCATAGTTCTCCTTGCAACCACCAGGAGTGTGGAAGTGTGCCCACACCATGACCAAATTTTAAAACAGTAAACCTTCATTTTTTTGTTATTAAAAACATCAAGGCAAGGCAAGGAGTTTTTAAAAAATGTCAGTTTTGATGCGGGGCACAGTATCAGTAATCAGAACTGTGTGCCACACCTCTGAGAAACTCCTCTGTTGTGTGGTCTGTGCATTTCCAAAGTATGTATTTCAGCCTTTGAGCATTGTCTTGATACACCCTTTTTGAAGCATTTGGGGAATTACCTGCAATGAGTTGTTCTCTCTCAGAGTTCCTTTTTCTTTGTATGTTTCTTACACCATCCATAAATTTTCAGATGGTTGGGTGGGCCATGCCTGTTTAAGATGTGGTCATTTAAGAAATTTTGATTTATCTTTTTTTTCCATGCCGCCCCCCCTTTGCTAATTTCTCCCAACCTTGCAATCTTCATTTAATCAAGTAAGAATCAGGAGTGAGTGCCAGGACAGAGTTTTACAGGAACAAGTAGATGGGAGTATATTGTTGCCAGTATGAATCGATGGGTGCAGATTGTCATGGAGTTAAAGCCGGGAGTGAATTGACATGGATTCAGGGTCTCATCACCTCAGCCATTTTTATTGACCTAGCCAAGGCATTCAATATGGTCTCCCGTCCCCTACTCCTTGCCACACTCTCTGATGCAGGGCTCTCTACCAGAACTACTAACTAATTCCATTCTTACTTAATGGGCAGAACACAATCAGTTTGGATTACTGATGTCACATCCGCTCCCGTTTCCATCTATAGGAGCCCACAGGGTTCCATGCTGAGCACTTTACTTTCCTCTATTTTCTTAAATGATCTTCCTACTACCTGCCCACTCACCTCCATCCATATTTATGTGGATGATACAGTCCTGTATGCATCTGGTCCCTCCCCCTCCAATGTAGCAACCAAATTTCAGCATGATTTTTGACAAAGTTCAGCTCTGGTTTCACTCATAAGTTATTCCTGAATGCCAAGAAGACCATTTCCATGACCTTTGGCACAAGGCAGCAACTATCTTGGCTCAAATCCCTCCCTTCCTTCCACAATCTAGATGGGACTACTCTTAAGGACAGATTCTGTTTTAAGTACCTCAGGGTCTGGCTTGACTAAAACCTCACCTTTTCTGGACACATTGATGTCATCCACAAAAAACTGCACCCCAAACTGAGTGCCCTTTATAGAAAATGTGGATGTATTCCCTTGCCAGCTTGCCGAGCACTGATCCAGAAAATGGTCCTACCTATTTTTGATTACAGTGATGTAGTCTATGGTGCCACTCCCAAATCCTCCCTAACTAGGCTGGACTCTCTTTTTCACTCCTTCTTTCATTTAACCCTTGACTGTCCTCCCCGTACCCATCACTGCACCCTTTACCAGTCTCTCGCCTTCCCTTCCCTATCTGACAGGTGCCATATCCACTATGACAACTTTCTTGCTAAATTCTTGTTTCCCCCTATCTAGAGTCCTCTATTTACCTCAAACCACCTTCTTCTCACTCGCTTAAAAACCATGACCACCGCTTTTACTATCCCATCCAGGTCCACCTTTGTTGGTCAGGCTGCATTTTCTCATCATTTCCTAAAACTTTGTAGCATCCTCTCCCCTCCTGTCTGCCATGCAACCACCCCTAGGGTTCTGAACTTCCTCCTTAAGGACCTTCCCCCACTTCTGGTTGTGTTTAATTAATTATATTCCAACTCCTTATTTACCTTGGCATTCTTTTGCAGGCATGAACTTATCCTCTATTAATCTTTTATTTACAGAGCATCCTAGCACCTCCCAAGTTTGTTACATGTCAAATATTACTTGTTTATCCAGTTTTTGTTGTGTTAATTTATATTATTCTTTTGTATTGTTATTATGGCATTATTGATTATGTCTTGCTGCTGTTCTCACTGCATTTTTGTTGTTATTGTTGCACTACTGTTTATGTCTTGCTGCTGCACTCATGTATCCTCATCCTTTCTCCCCCAGGACACATTTGGAAATGAGCATTCATTGCTCAGTATGCCTTTCCTGGTGACACTTTTAAATAAATAAATAAATAAATAAATAAATAAATAAATAAATAAATAAATAGCACCAATGTGGGCATCTCAGTCTGCTTAACAAAAGTGTAACTCCAGGTTGTAAATTAAACATGGGAAAGGTGGTGGTTGACCTTGAGGGGTGGAGGGAAGAAGAAGAAAGCGGTACCATGGTCCACTTCTATTTTGTCTAGATGGATGGACAGACTGACAGATAGATTGATTGATAGACTGGTAGAAAGACAGATAGATATAAGGAGGGAGGAACAGAGAGAGAAAGACAAAGAGAGAGCAGGGGGTTGCTGTCTCACTGTTATAACTGGAGCCAACAGCATGACTCCAGCTGTGACCCTACATTTCAAAAGAGTCCCACTATTCTCATACTAAGAACAGGGGTGAACAGCTCCCTATTTTTAGGTGAGTGAGTGTGTGTATGTGGTGGGGATGCTCAATGAGAGGTCAGGGTAGGGTGTGTGGGGTATGTGGCAGGTCAGAGTGGTGAGGAACCATTTTCTTTTCTACAGTTTTGAGAAGAAAAATAAATCGATGAGGGATGGTTACCTTTATTTCAGGGCAGTTTCAGCACTGGAGATTGGGCACCTCAGTGTTGGGCTACTGTTTGGTAGCACCAGAGGTGGGAACCACTGGTGCCACCATGTATAAAAGGAGAAGGGGATGACCTGAAGGGGAAAAGAAGCAGTATGGGCAGTGCATACCCCTGTCCACTTATACAATATATTTTTTAAATGGAACATAAACATGGTAAGGGGGGCAGGCAACCTTGAGAAGAGGGTGGAGAAAGAAGCAGTACTGTGGTGGGCAACCTGGTCTGTTATTAATATACATTAGATAGGCAGAGATAGATAGATAGATAGATAGATAGATAGATAGATAGATAGATAGATAGATAGATAGATAGATAGATCACTTGATGGATAGATACAGATAGATAGATACAGATAGATAGATAGATAGATAGATAGATAGATAGATAGATAGATAGATAGATAGATAGATAGATAGACAAAGAGAGCAGGGGATCACTGGCAAACTGCTTCACCTGAAGCCAGCAGCATGACTGCAGCTGTGGCTTCAGAATAAAAATAAGTCACACTGTTCTCATACTGAGAATATGGCTGAATCACTCCTCTTGCTAAGCTTGGCACCCAGGATTTTCAGGTGCCCAGAAATGTTGTTTCCAGAGCCATTTTAAAAAATAAAACACCAGAATCTAGCTACATGTATCCAATTTACCAAGGTTCCAGTTTTGTTTTTTGAGAATACATCATTTTTATTTATTTTCAATGTTTTTGAGTTAAAAAATGATTGTGGCTGCAATGATCTTATTTTTTTCTCATGACAATCAATGTTTTTTTTTAACCTATCGAGTTGGACGGTTACACTAAAGATCCTCATAACAGTGGAACTGTATAATATTTTTTTCATGAAACCTTTGAATGGCACTTCCTCAGTACAGGCCATTTTTAACCTGAAAGTTTCATGAAAAGATTCCACACCATCTAGGTCCCAAAGACACCTGCATGAATGAGGATATGGTTCCATCTAAAAAGAAAGGAAATTCTTTGCAAAAAAAACAAACAAACTGTGTTAATGCACAGTTATGGTTCAACTTAGTGCCACAAAAGTAGGGAAATGTGGTGTTAGGGTTTCCAACCCTAACTCCCCAGCCCTTAAAGCAGCAAAAGGACAAGACCCCACAAACAGCCACAGACAGACATCATCAGGGTAGGACAAACCGCATACAACTGTTTCCAGATTACACATATGTAGTGGTGTTTGCTAGTTCCTTAAGCACTGGGTCACTGCTAATTACTTTCCAGTGTTTACACACAATATTTATTGCCTCCTTTGCCTGTGTAGGCTAGGTTACAACAAAATTAAATTGCTCTGTATTCTGCACTTGATTTGTCTCTCTTACTATTTTTTCTGCAAGAATGTTCTTTCTGTCTGCTGTATCTGCTGTGTTTCTCACTAATGGAATGTTTTGAGAGCTACACTCTCTTTCCTGTAGCCTGTATGTCAACACCTCAGCTTCCTGTTCATATGCTTCTGTTGTGTTGCAGTTGCAGCGAGTCCGCAGGAACTGACTCTTAGGTATGTTACACCTGATGAGTGGGAGGTGACAGCTCACCAAAATTAACAACCCATTACCATGTACTTCCTTCCAAAACAATCTGGTGTCAATACTTCCTTCTTCATTTTTACTCAGGGTAATATCAAGGTAATTTACTTGTCTAATGTCACTGCTGTGTGTGAAACGCAGATGTTGATTAGTGCTGTGCAGATAGGTAATGAAACTGTCAAGCTCCCCACTACTGCCCTTCCAGATCAGCAAAGTATCATCTATATAGTGCCCCCAGAACAGAATTTTTTCCTTAAAAGGGTTGGCATTATTTGTGATGAACCTTATTTTTTTCTTGATTTGTTTCTTCCCCTCTTGACTGGCTTCCTTCCTCTGGCCCACCAGCCCCATCATCCTGACATCTACAGGGCTTACCTCCTGGCTCTTCCTTGGAAGTGCAGGCTGGCTGGGTGCAGTGCCTGTAAGGGGACAGCATCATCCTGCCAGTCAGGATTTTCTGCATTTTTTTAGCCTGACCCTTGAGTGTGGTGCAGTGGCATGCAATGAAGCCATTGGCCATGCCATGCACACTTCAGCATGTGACACACAGGCATCTGCCCCACATCCGCCCCCGCTGACTATGGGTCAGCTGTACCAGCCCCCAGCCACCGGTAAAGACTAGAAAAGCAGCAGACACCAATCCCACCCTACTTTGGGAGATGAGTGGAATCCTCTGGATACATGATCCTCCCCCTTCCCGGCTGACCGCTGGCATTCCGCTCACACTGCGAACACGGGTCTCTGGTGTGGCGGGAGGTAAGGCATGGATGCTTTAGCCCTCCACTCCACTGGGCAGGTGGAGGCCTGATTTATGATGCTGGTGAGTGCCCAACTGTTGCAGTGACTGTCTTTCTTTTATATGTTTGATACGAAAGCAGAATTTCAGACTCACAAAAGAAGAGTCTTCTTTTGTTCGCCAAAATTCTTCTCTCATGAGAAAAAGTTCTTGTTTCATATGATGGCCATTTAAAAAAAAACTGTTTAAAGCCCATAAAAATGATGCCCTGCAGAAAAAAAAGATATGAACGTAGCTAAACAGGACCTGTTTAGCTTGATGCTGGACTTTGTTTATAGAAAAAGGACCCCAAAATGTGGGTTTGAAACATTCCAAAAATCCTTAGCAATGATTGTTGCATGAGGTGAATTTCTTGTTTTGTGAGACTCACAAAAGAAGATTTATTCCTCACGAAACTTGAATCTCAGCTCACAAAAGAACATACTGGGACTTAGGTTTATTTGTTGTTGTTTCATGAGTGGAGCTCTTCTTTCATGAGTCACAAAACAACTCATGACAGAAGAAGGTCAGCTCACAAAACAAGATAGTGGGACTTAGTTACTGTATTTTCCATTCTTGTGTCATGAGATGGCCTCCTTGTTTCATGACTTCTTTTGTGAGTCATGAAAGAAAAATGTCAGTTCACAAAAGTAGAATGGAAAAAAAAGCTTAGTCCCACCATCTTGTGTCGTGAGTTGTTACATGACTCACAAAAGAAGAGATCAGCTCACGAAGGAACCATGAAAATAAGCCAAATCCCACCTTTAGAAGATACAAAAAACAGGGAGAGGGGATGACAGAGAGGACTACCCGAAGAAATTTATAGAAGTGACAAGAGCAGTCAGGTCAGCCAAGTCATCCAGGTAACTCAGGCTAGCACAGGGCATCAAAGAGGGGGAGAAGGACTTCTTCAGGTACACCAGGGAGAAAAGGAGTTGTAAGGACCAAATAGTAAGGATAAAGAGGGATGAGTGGGTGAGTGGAAACAAGACCAAAACAGGCAGAAGCATTAAATGAGTACTTCTGCTCAGCATTTACTAAAGAGAAATGGGGAGCTGTACCCAAGGGGGTGAGAGGATGGGCATGGGGGGAGAGGTGACAGATAGAAAAATCCCATTGGGCAGAGTACTGGAGGGCTTGAGGGCACTGAGGGTGGACAAGGCACCTGGGCCAGATGGCATACACCCCAGGGTGCTGAAGGAACTGTCAGAAGTTCTGGCAGAGCCCTTGGCAGACTTGTTTAATGCCTCCCTGGACTCACACGTGGTACACCTCCACAACAGCGGCTCCAAGGATGAGCCAGAGAACAACAGACCAGCAGGAAGTAGGCTGTTGGTTAACTAGAATCTGCAGCTTATCCAGTAGGTAGGGAAATGGGCAGACTGGGTGGGCCAAGTGGTCCTTTCTGCCATCAAACTCTATGTTTTTATGTTTCTATGTTTCAAAGCTGATGGAGACAATCCTGAAGGAGAGTCTGGTTTCCCTCCTAGAGGCTAATGGGCAGCAGGACAGCAGACAACATGGGTTTGTTTCAGGTAGATCCTGTCAGACCAATCTGGTGGAGCACTATGAGGTTCCGGGTGGTCAGGGCACTGGAGGTAGGGCCCTGGCAATCAGAGCACCAGAGGGAGGTCACTGACAGGCACAGTGCTGGTCCACACAGCCACAGGGGACCAGGGGGTACCAACCAACATGGTGCAGTGGGGCACTGACACACGCCACACACCCGCAGACCCACCAACCAAAAGCCTACAGGGTACAGGAGGTGCATGGTGTGGAACTAGGCAGGCATGGACTGCAACCGCCACGTGCCCTACTGAACAACCAGGGCATGTGTCACTGCATCACACTACAGGAGCTCCACCCATGTCCTGTAAGCATGTCCTTTGAGCCCTCACTATTTCTGGACCTGGCATAGTGCTGCGGTGAATGTCGTTCTGGCATTGTTCTGCCCCGCAGCCTGCTGCCCTCACATCTGAGACAGCCATCAAAAGGTAGGGGGCAGAAGGACCACAATGGGCAGTGTGGTATCACTCGGTTTGCTGCATCGTGCTGTGCTGCTGCTGTTGGGTTTACAACATTGACAATGGCTTGCAGTACCCTCATCCTTCTGGGACCTATTCCACACATGAGTCGTAATGTGGTCATGTCAAACTGTGACCTGTCAGGCTGTTACTATCCCTGGCACTCCAGGAGTCCAGTGTTTGAGGGCAGCTGCAATGCTTGCCTCACATCTTGCAGCCTCACTGTGTAAAGCACTGTGGGCACTGAGTCCTGGATACTGCGGCAGTGCTGTTACAGGAGGCTAGCCCTGACCTGATTGTAATAACACAGATTTAGCATGCTGGGGGATGACTCAGAGTCTGTTATGAAGTAGCAAATAAGGCACTGCTGGACGGTGGTGGTATCTAGTATACAGAGTGCAGGGTAGTGTGAGGTTCAGCACTGTGATGCAGGCACCATTGCAGCATGGTGCTGTACCCACAGGGATGAGTAGTAATCCAGATCACAGGGAGCCCTGTTGCACAGATGCCCTGCCTGTGGGGGCGCCCTTGTTGTTTGCACCCTTTTGTCGGCACTCTGATTGCCGGTGCCCTATCGCTGGCACCCTGACTACTTGGAACCATACCATGACTAGGTAACCAGGCAATTGGACAGGTGCCATGCAGTGGATGTCCTGTACCTGGACTTCAATAAGGCATTAGATTCAGTGCTGCATGGGAGGCTAGGAAGTAAGCTGGAAGACACAGAGGCATGGGCGAATATGGTGGAATGGGTAGTAAACTGGCTGCAAGGGAGAACACAGAGGGTGGTGGTTGGAGGGGAGCTCTTATCTCACAGGGTGGTGGCAAGTGGGGTGCCACAGGGCTCTGTACTGTGACTGGTGTTGTTTGGGATCTTCGTAGCAGACATCTCAATAGGCATCAAGAGCAAAATCCGACTGCTTGCAGATGACACCAAGATGGGAGCAGTAGTGGATGACTTAGAAGGGTGGCAGGGATTGCAAGATGATCTGGCAAAATTGTAGGCCTCACCGGACACTTGGCAGCTAGGGTTCAATGCCAAGAAATGCAAGGTACTACATTTCAGGTCAAAAAAGCCAAGGAGGTACTACCAGCTTGGGGGGATTCAACTAGCCAGAAGAGGAGAAGGATCTGGGGGTGAGCATGACAGGAGTGATGAACAACTCAGCACAGTGTAGAAAGGCAGCTGCAAAGGCCAACAGGATGCTGGGTTGTATTGCCAGAGACATCTCCTCCAGGAGGGGGGAGGTGATCCTGCCGCTATACAGGTCACTGGTTAGACCACACCTGGAGTACTACATGCAATTCTGGTAACCCTACCTGAAGAAAAACTTTAGGTAACTGGAAGGGGTGCAGTCCAGGGCAACAAAAATGATCCAGGGGCTAGGGGACTTACCCTATGAGAGCAGGTTGAGGGAGATGAACATGCACTCCATGGAGGAGAGGAGGGATGGGGGGACATGATTGAAACCTTCAAGTACATGAAAGGAATAAATAAGACAGGCATGGTGGGGCTTTTAAAATTAAGGAAAGGGAGGGACACTTGAGGGCACAATCTGAGACTGGAAGTGGGAAGGTTCAAGAGGGAAATGAGGAGACACTTTTTTACGGAGAGACGATGTGTGAGTGGAATGCATTGCCAGAGGAAGTGGTATCCTGCAGAACAGTGGTCTGCTTCAAAAGGGGATGGGACAGGATAAGGGGGAGGTTCATTTGGGGGGAGGGGCAGCTGCAGTATAAGGGTTGCTAGCTGCACAATCAAGCAGACTTGATAGACCAAAACTAAAATCAAACAAAAAACCATGACAGGACAGAAAAGAAGACCTGAACCCTAATCCACCAGCTTCCCAGACCATAACCCTAACCACCACACCAGATGGCCAGCAGGAATCAGCCCTCCCAAACATGCCCATTTCCCTTCTCTTACTGACTCTCCATTGCTATTGACTCTGTTGATGTCCTTTCCATTTACTCTCATTCCACCTCACTGTTTACTTCCACTCACAATTTACACAGGCACTCAAATTATTGAATCACTCAGTTTGAGTTGCCCTTATCACGGGTTACCACCTCATGAACCATGGTGGAAACATGGTGGAATCTGATCCATAAAGTCATTTCACTGTTGTTTTGCCCAATCTTGTTTTTATCATGAGTTGACAAATGTGTCTTAACTGTTCATGAGATGTGGTTATAAACAGATCATGTTGAGATTTTTGGTTGTAAATAATGATAACAAAGTTATGATGCAAGGACACTGTGTATTTGTAGATACATGGTAGTGTAGGGCCCAGACAGCCCTGCATTTTGACATGCAGCTGGACCTCTCACAAGGAGGTTCATGCACATCTGCATCTTAGATGGACAGAAGGCAGGGTCCCGAAGGTGGCCAGTGTTTCCTACTGCCAGATGAATGCCTCATGTGGCACAGGGATCAGAGGGCTGTTCCTGTCTGCATATATAGGTAGACTGACCAACTCACACATATACATCTGTACCAACACACTCACTTGGTGCACAGTGTAGAGGGCGATGCATGTCTTTATGTAAAGTGACAGAAGCAGATGGCCCACTCATATAGCATACGGCCTGGAAGGCATTGTGTGTCTCCATCTGCAGCCACACAGAATTACAGAAGGTGAAGGCTGCTACACTTCTGAAGGTAAATAGTTATGCTGACCTGATGCATGTCAGTGACATTCTTCTATGTCTGTAGGTCTACCTACAGTTACACATTGGCCTTCTGCATGGCCTGGAGGGTAATGCATATGTTGATGTGTATTGACAGAAGTGCAAAGCCTGGAGGAGCTTGTGCTTCTGCAGCCACATGGAATCTTCACTTACTATGTAATATGTTTTAGAAATAAAAACACAGAACAGTAGAATTGAATGCAAAAATAAACATTTTTATTTAATAATGTGAAGTAGAATATTGGATACAGAAAAATATTTTAAAAAATCACATATAAAGTAAAATACTTTCTGAAAAATACCTTTGTGAGTACATGAAAAGAAAAATGCAACAAAAAAATTCATTTTCCTTAAATTAGTTTTTGATATGCACATTTATCAGTTTGTCTGTAACAGAAACTAACAAAAGGAAAAAAAAACACATGACGCTGATTTTTGTTGTGCTTCTGTTGTGACGAGGAAGCACTCATTCTGCTTGATTGTAGTGAGGGGGTATGAGTAGTTTTCTTCAGGGCCATCGCAAGGGGAAACTGCTGCAAACTGGCAATGTGTGGGAGGCTGGAGAGGAAGTGGTGTTTCAGAGCTCAAGTCCACTGGTAGCTGCGAGCTGTGTGTGTGTGCATTTAAAAAAAAGTAGCTAGCCTTAAGCGCAATGCAGTCTCACAAAGTAGTAACGCACTCCACAGACAATGGCCAGACACTGGCATGTAAATATCCCAATGTTTTAATTGTGAAATACAGATACAGTATCTGCCAGTGAACAGTCTAACTCACTGGCCACTTAATGCCTCAGAGCTTTGGGTCCCAACTAACCCTTCATTAGGTGTGTCAGAGCCTCTTCTTCTCTTCACTGAAGGCTGGAGGGTGCTCTTGCAGAGGACCCAGATCTTATGAAGGATGCACGTTGATGCAGATATTGAGGGCCTGGTTTTCTTGCTACTACGGTAGCCTGTTGGTCTTGTGCATTTCCTCCAGCATCTGCTGTAGCAAGCCCTGGCTGGTCTCAGCAGCAGCTAGGTGGTCCTGGAAGCTGTCCTTCAGCTCAGAAATATTTCTATGGAGGATCACATTGCTGCTGTTGAGAGCACACAGTGCCTCATGAGTTCTGTGCTCAAGTCCCTCCCAGCAGTGTATGCTGGCAGCTATTTCTTCCTGGGCAACATGTATCACCATGAGGGACTCGACAAGAAAGCTGACTTGCTACGGCAGATGCTGGAGTTCCTGCTCACCACTGAATGGTGGTGTTTGATGTTCTGGATAAGAAAAGAACAACAAAAAGTAATTACAACAAATACAGTGTTACTTTGTACATATGTGCAATTGCCATTTCTTCCTGTCAATAGATGGCCTGAGCTGTGAATAGCAAGCAGTATTATTCAAGTCATGTACTGTTCTACACACTAAAAACAGTAAGGATATTGCAACTACAGCTACAGTCACTGATATGAAGCATCAGGACATTCTCTGTATATTACAGGACATGCTACAAATGAATTCATTAGTAAACAGTGCATATTTTAACCACCAGAAGGATACAATGTGTAAAGATTTTAAGGTTGTGGGGAGGATACTGTCACACGTGCCGTATCATGCTGTGCAAGTAACACACAATTCTGCACACTGAAAGCAAAAAGCATATGTCCACAATAGGTACAGGCAGATGCACGATGGAGGGGACGTGCAGTAATTATTAGTGAAAATGGCTAAAATGACTGCAGGTGTTGTAATCATAGTAAAGGGAGGATGCAATGGGGTGGGGACAGGTTGCAAGGTAGTGAGAGTATATCAACATCAGTGGTACTTCTGTCACATGATGTGCCACATGTAAGCACATAAATACCTTTTTGTTGTACCAAACTTCAATATTCAATTAATCTTGTTTCTTGCAATGGAACACCATTCACCATAAGAAATATTGAAATAAAAACACCAAAGAAAGGTAATATGTAAGGCTGTACATAAGAAACAATTAACTGTGAGAAATACTGTCACTGGATAGCATAGGATTTATTTAGTTAAGGTGGGGTTACTAGGTACTGATCTGTGCTTCTTCTCATCACTGTATGTGAAATGGCCTTATTTTGTAACTCTGTACAGTTTAACATGGGAGTCCTATGACATCCTAGTATTCACTTTCCCGAGTATGTTAAAGTGTTGCTTAAATAAAGTTTGAAAAATTAATAAAACCTAATTTACTATGTTTGATGGTGCTTTAGTGGCATTTTGTACGTTTGGTAAATGTTTTGGAAATGCAATATGCTTTTACTGTCCGCTGCCTATACTGGGCAAAACTAGTTAAGAGAAATGTGCCTGCTATAAGTGATGGGGACTGTACTCTGTGGATGGCCACATCATTGTATGGTCTCACAGCAGCAGAATTGTTGCAGAAGTTGAAAAACAAGGCCGAGACACAAAAAGTAAACTTGAACTCCTTCCTATCAAGTATGCATGGCACCAAAGAATATCGGTGCTGAACGCACTCAGAAGTAATGTGATGTAATGAGAGTATGGTGCAGCCACTTAGTTTGTTACTTTAAGCTGTGCTGAATACAGCTGGGAGGAAATGGCAGAAATACTAAAACGGGAAAATGTAGATGTTGATGGCATATCATCAATGAGTCTTGGTGAGATGTGCTCTCTAGACCCAGTGTCTGTGTCACAATACTTTCAACATTGATTTAATGCACTGCTGCAGTTCAATATATCACAGACTAATCCACCTCTTGGAAATGTTCAGCATTAAACTTTTGGAGAGTGGAATACCAAGCATGTGGTGCTCATCACATTCACAAGCTATTGAGGATTAAAGATGCACCCCACATTGACAACAGTAAAGACTGTGAAATGCTCAGGTTTATCATGCAGTACATGCAGTACCTGACATGACAATGTCCTGACAAATATGACAGTCCAACCTTATGGAAACTGGTTGAAAAGTTTCAGTAACACATCTGTTGCAAACACTGTCATCAAGGAGTGAAAAATCATGGCAACTGATACAAGAGGTGTCAGTTTGGATTTCTGAGATGTGTGTCTGAAAATGGCCATATAAATGAGTTGTTCTCTGCCATGTGACACCATCTAAAGGTAAAATCTACAGAGTGTATGACTTGCCTCAAACAGAAAGAGGCATTCATAAATTACTACAGTCCTGTTCTGTTGCTGATGTGGAAGAATAACATAGATATTCAATTTCTTGCTGACAGTTCCATGGCCATGGTCCAGTATGTCACATCACACATTACCAAACATGAGCAAACATACTTGCAGGAGCTATGGGAGGATCGTTCCAACAGCCGTGGCTTTGTCAGTTCATGGTTGTGGTCTCTAGGATTGAAAACTCTGTCACACCTTGTATGTGAAGCTTATGAAGCAATAACACCATGATCAAAGTGTGTGTGGCAAATCTGAAGCAATATGGCACTTGAATGTAACTACAAAGAAAAGGGATGGAGTGTCTTAAAGCCTCACAATCAGATTGAAGATCTTGCTGCAAACAAGCCAACTCCAACAAACGTTCTCAAAAAAAAAAATTAATGACACATACTACCTACAGTGACAAAATGTTATGGAGAACATTTGTCTCTGCAGTCACCCAATGGTATGACCAGTTTAACTCAACAAATGATCTTTACTGTGCTACAGGTGTGCAAAGAAGTCTGGTAAAAAGATACAAGCCTTAATTGATTGATCATTGCAAACTGACTCTAAAATCTGACAAGAGAAGAGAGCATTACTATTTCACTCTGCTTTTCCTGTTCAAGAAATGGAGGCATGAAGGCTCATGGAAAGATGAATCTGGCATATACGAGCAGCAATTCAATTTGAGCTATGAGCCCTTCAAAACTAACACTTCTGATGTGTACATAAAAAGCAGAATTACAGAAAGAAACATAGAAACACAGACTTTGACAGCAGATAAGGACCGCTTGGCCCACCTAATCTGCCCATTTCCCTACCTGGATAAGCTGCAGATCCTAGTTAACCAACAACCTATTTCTTCCTAACCCCCACAAAGAATTGCCTTATGTCTGTCCCATGCATTCTTGAATTCTCCCACAGTTTTAGACCCCACAACCTCCTCAAGAAGACTGTTCCATGCATCCACCACCCTCTCTGTGAAAAAATATTTCTTCACATTGCCCCTGAGCTGTCCCCCCTCTATCTTCAAATTGTGTCCCTTGTTCTTGCACATCTCTTTTTCTGAAAGATGCTACCCTCTTGGACTTTGTTGATCCCACTGAGGTACTTAAAAGTTTCTATCATGTCCCCCTCTCCCTCCTTTCCTCAAGGGTATACATATTAAGCTCCTTTAGTCTCTCCTTGTAGGGCTTCTCTTGCAGACCCTGCACCATTTTAGTTGCCCTCCTCTGGACTGACTCCATCCTGTCTATGTCCTTGCAGAGATGGGGTCTCCAGAACTGGATGCAGTACTCCTTATGGGGTCTCACCAACTGTCTATACAGAGGGATAGCAACTTCTTGTTTTCTGCTGGTGAAGCCTCTCCCAATACATCCCAGTATCCCCCAGTCCTACCTACTGCCTTCTCACATTGCTTGCTAACCTTAAGGTCATCTGATATGATTACCCATAGGTCCCTTTCCATTTTTGTTGTTATTACTACCTCCCCCCCATTGTGTAATCTTCCCCTAGGTTTTTGTTTCCCAGGTGCATTATTTTGCACTTTTTTCATTGAATCCAAGCTGCCATACTTCTGACCATTCCTCCAACCTTGCCAAGTCCCTTCTCATCCTTTCCATGCCTCATTGTGTATCAAACCTATTGCAGATCTTTGTATCATCTGCAAAGAGGCATACACTTCCTTCCAGTCCCTCTGCAATGTCACTTAAAAAAACATTAAAAAGGACTGGACCCAGTACTAAACCCTGTGGTACTCCACTAGTAACCCCTCTTTCTTCAGAGTGGACTCCATTTACAATTACCTTCTGTGTCCTGTTGTCCAGCCAATGTTTTACCCAGACTACCACCCTGGGACCCACTTCCAGGTTGGTTAATTTGATTATTAATATTTTGTGTGGGACTGTGTCAAATGCCTTGCTAAAGTCTAGGTAGGCCATGTCCACAGCCCCTCCCTGGTCTACTACTTTGGCCACCCAGACAAAGAAATCAATTAGATTCATCTGACATGACCTTCCCACTGTGAACCCATGCTGCCTTGGGTCCTGTGCCCCACTTTCCTCTAGGTACTCAACAGTTCTTTCCTTCAGAAGTGATTCTATCACTTTCCCTACCACAGAGGTCAAACTGAGAGGTCTGTAGTTTCCTGCCTCTGTATTGCTCCCACTTTTGTGAAGGGGAATCACATCTGCCTTCCTCCAGTCCTTAGGTACCACACCATCTTCCCATGATTTGTTAAAAAGGGTAGTCAGTGGTGTCACTAGTTCTCCCCTTAATTCTTTTAGAATTCTGGGGTGAATTCCATCAGGCCCCATTGCTTTGTCCACCTTTAATTTTAGGAGTTCTTTCAGAACCCTTTCTTCTCTGAAAGGACTGGGATCGACCCCCCCATCTAGAGTGCTTCTGTTAATTGGATTAGGCACCTCCCCCCCTTCTTTTGTGAAGACTGAGCAGATGTATTTGTTCAGTATCCCTGCTGTTTCACTGTCCCTCTCTGCCCTCCCACCATCCTTTTCTATTCAGCCTCACTATCCCTCCCTTTGTCTTTCTATGCTCCCTGATGTACCTATAAAAGGTTTTATCCCCCTTCTTAACTGAGTTGGCTATCTTTTCCTCAGTTTGGGCCTTTGCTATTCTGACTTCCTTCCCTGCTTCCTTCTGCCTTAACTGGTACAGTTCTCTGTCCTGCTCCTGTGTTTCCTTATACTTCCTAAATGCTATCTTCTTCTCCCTAGCCTTCCCCGCCACCTCTTTTGAGAACCATAGTGGCTTTTTCTTTCATTTTGATTTGTTTATTTGCTTCACACAAAGGCTTGTTGCCTCTGTGATGGCAGTTTGATGTTTCCCCATTGTTGCTCCACCCCTCCTTTTAGCCTATTTGCTAGTGCTTTTCTAAGGCACTCTCCCATCTTGCCAGTCAGCCCTCCTGAATTCCATTACCCTCAATTTTGTATGGCTTGACTTTGTAGCTGAGTTTATCATGAACCACACTGTTTGGTGGTTACTTGTTCCCAGATGCCTACCCACTTCTAGATTTCAGATCCTCTCACTGTCCCCATTTGAGAGTATGAGGTCTAAAATTGCTCCCTCATGAATGGGTTCCAAAACTAGCTGTCTGAGGTATACCACCTGTAGGGCATCGAGAATGGCCCTGCTCTTGGATGAGGCTATAACAAAGGTGCTCCAGGTAACATCTGGCATATTCTGGTCCTCCATCAACAGTATCTACTCTTCTCTGCCATCCTAAGAAAGCCTTCTATCATATTCTTGTCCATTCCCTCTCCCTGACATGAAGGTCCATCTACAACCACTGTGCAGATTGTGGTGCCATTTCCAGCCTCCAAGGTGACCCACAGTTCCTCCTCTCCTCCCTGTTTACTCTTTTGTTCCATTGCTTTTATCCCTTTCCTTACATAGAGAGCTACTCCTCTCCCTCTTCTCCCCTGCCTGTCTCTCCTGTAGGTTGTGTACCCTGGTATATTAACATTCCAGTCACAGTTCACTGTCTACCATGTTTCTGTGGCTGCTACAATATCCAGGCTTCCTTCTTCCATCAAGGCCACAAGTTAAGGGAGCTTGTTGCCCAGACTACAGGCAGTGGTACTTGTTACCCTCCAGTTCTTGATGGCTTTACACCCTTTTGCCCCATCCCTGTCCTTATTGCCTTTGTCATTTTCTCCATTTACACCGCCCTTCTCCCTATCCACATCTCTATCTTGGTCTTTACCTCACTTACTACCCTGATTTTTTGGGGGGGGGGCTAGGATTTCCCTGCTCCATTTCAGTGCCTCCCCCCTTGGCTAGTTTAAATGCTTTCCAATGAAGCATTTAAACCTATCACCTAGGATCCTGGTTCCCGTCCTGGACAGATAGAGACCATCACGCCAGCATAGGACTGCATCACTCCAGGTGGACCCCAGTCCCAAATGAAGCCAAATCCCAGAACTCTGCACCAGTTTTTCAACCACTGATTGAATCCCAGGGTGTGGAGCACCATAGCCTCATCCATGCCATAGACAGACAGCACCTCCGAGAAGGTTACTGTGCATGCTACTTGTCTAAGGCCCCTCCCCAACTCCAAAAACTCTTCCTGCACTGCTCTGATTGCTTTCTCAGCCAGATCATTTGTCCCTAGGTGGACAATGACATCCAGCTCCCTCTGCCGTGCAGCTGCTCTAGTGATCCTGAGGATTCGCTCCCTGTCCCTCCAAGCCATGGCACCAGGCAGGCACCTTCCTCCCTCTCTCCTTCCTCCCCCAGTTCTACCCTCTTAACAATTGAGTTCCCCACCAGGACTTGTTTCCTTCCCCTGTGGGGCCCCATGCCACCTCCTGTGGGTCTCCTTTGTGGAGGTTTCCAGCCTCCTTCTTGGTCTCCACTGTGGGTGCCTCCATAGAAGAACTACACTTTGACAGAACAGCATATGAATTGTGGAGAGGTACAACTGGAGGGATGCACCTCTGTTCCACCATCTTCACCCTCTCTGAACCCACTGCAGTCCAACCGCTCCTCTGTCTTAGCAACCTCTGAGGCAATGGCAGTGGCCCCGGTGGTCCCTGGGTGGGAGAGGAGGTCCCCCAATTCTTGGCCAACTCAGCCTGGAGATGAGCAACCTTGTCCCTCAGCCCAGAGAGGTGCCTGCAAATGGAATGACTCTGCATCCTCCAGAACGTCTCCTAGAAGACTGCTGCTCCACAGCCACCACACTGCCCCACTCCCATCATGTATTATTTCTGGCCCCTTAACTGTAGAACAGCTAGAAAAAGCTGGAGAATAACTTGGAAATGACACTTCAGTGAATTCTCTGGAGAATTGTGATCCATAGGGAGAATGTGTACTGGGAGCACCTCTTCCCATGAATTATCCCACTGTTCTGATATACTGATGCCAGAGATTGAAACAGCCTTGGAAAAGGCATGACGCTCTTATGCTGACATCTCTGTCACTGAACACGACTTAAATCAATAGTGGTAAGTTGTATATGTTGCTGTAACTTATGCTGTTCAGCATGATATTTGGTATTGTAACAAAGAGTGCTGTTATGACAAACACAAACCATGATGTATGCTTGCCAGTGGTCCAGCTGGTATAGTCAAACATTTTCTTATTGATGCAATTAATGCTAGTGTAAGTACAGTAGCAGCCACAGACACTGCCAGATATTTCCCGAAATTTCTGTGATATTTCCAGAAATATCTCCTGCTTTCTGCATTTCCACAGTAGGGGCAGCAGAGGTAAACTCTTCAGAAATTTCGTGAAATATCTGAAAATAGCTGGCAATGTCTCTGGCTACTACTGTACCAATGTCTACCACTGTGACAGCCCCAACTGAACTAACAACATATAACATAGGTGGAGTGACTTTACACCATATTTTCTTCTGTGCATTCAGGTCATTATGCAACTTGGCCTAGATACAGTGGGGCTGGATACAGTACAATGATACTATCTGCACCATTAGGGAAAGACTTCCAAGGAAGCTAAAAGATGCATATGTGACTCTCCTAAAAAATAAACAGTCTGTGGGAGCTGCTAAGCCTTTCAATTAAGTAGGCCAAAAAGAGGTAGACATTACAAGTACATTGGTGCCATAATTCCTGATAAGATTTCATTACTCACTGAGTAAGAAATACTTAATTTTGTAAAATATTTATTGCTACATGTCATGGTTGGGTAGTTATAACTATGATACTGATATAGTTTTAATTTGAGTAGGCTCTTACTAGGATGTTGGACAGTTGGCAGAATCAGTTTTTGCAACTAGTTCTGTCACATGTAGATCTTTTCTCCCACTCCTCAAAATACAGACACCAGTCCATACACATCCATATAGCAGTTTGTCACATAAGAGCACGGGACATAACATTGTTGAAACTGTGCGATACGTGAATGGCTTCTCCTCTCCTGTCAAACTATAACTCAGATGTAAATATATAATTAATAGGGCATTGCAAAAGATGGATTTCTGAGATTTGTATTTGTGTCACTAATATTTGTGTTTGTCGAGTTCTTGCATTATTAATTAAAAGAGTTTCAGCCATTTCAGACTCTGTATTTGTTAATAAAAGCACAGTATCTAGTGTATTGGAGCTGTTATCAGAAATAAAGTCTTCATTCATAATATATGATGAATTTACTACACTAATACTGTAGGTAGATTAACAAGTTATAGGTCATTATCACGTTTCCAGAAATTCAACATACAAGGTTAGTAGCAGGCATGTTGTTTACCTTGTGCATCTTGTCCAGTCTCACGCATCTTAAATGACACATTACATGTGATATACTGTGGTTATCCACCCAGATTTCTCTGCTACTTTCTGAGACAATAAATAAAAAAAAAAGGTTGGTGAATGCAGGTCGTGTCAAATTACTATAACCCAGCATCACACATTGTACTGTTTAATTTTTGTTTTTGTTGCAAACCAAATTTGAGACACACTTAACAAAAGGGCTGACTCTGCATGACAGGGCCATCCCAACCTCCCTTGTCACTGCAGATGTTATAACTGGCACCGTTTTGGAAAAGTAAGATCAAAGCATGGGTCACTGTAACTTTGCCTCCAAAGTTAGTTGCCTAACCTAAGGTTACTAATGACTATGCCCTAAGCATACTTTACCACTGTCGCTTTGAGTCACACTAGCCTCAGCCAAGGTGTAACATGGCTTACGTGTCAGGCTGGTGGACTGATGCATTCAGCATCTGAGATGACAAATGATAATGAATGCAGCCCATGGGTCATGTCATGCAGAGTAGCTAAGCAATGCATTGCTTTTTTCATTCAGTTGGTCTTTCATGGACTATACTGCAGCTACTGAGGGCAGTAATAAATAAATGATGCATGTCATGGGATATACTGTGGTTGCTCACCCACATTACTGTGCTATTTTTTTTCTGAGACAATAAAGTTTACAACAGGTTGGTGACCACAGACCCAGATTGAAAACTGAATATATACATTATTTCTTTGTGAAACAGCAAAGTATAAAACTCAGGCCAATCCAGATTCCAGCCTACCTGTATCAGCTGGTGTAGACAGGATGTACCCACATAACTTATGGTACCACTAGCCCTATAAACAATAGTGGTGAACAAACAAATAAAATGGTGGGTGAACAGTAAAAAAGAAAATCACATGAGCATGTTCTGTTAAGCCCAACACAATACATGTATAAACATTACTGATAGTCATAATCTAGCAATAGAAAATTTACTTTCAGAAAAACAAGATATTCTACCCACTCTGGCTTGAGATTGGATCTATGTGGAACTACATCACCTGCAGTACTAAATATTCTTTTAGAAGGCACACTGGTAGGAGGGCATCCTAAATATTTTACAGCTACTTGAGTGAGTGAGTGCAGGCCACACCATCTTTTTTAACATCCAGTATTCTACGGGATCTGTTTTAAAGTGTTGCTTTTGTTCCCCCAAGTAACTGACCACCATATTCTCTGTACTAATAGTATTCCTAAAGAAGGAATCTTCATCTGAGTCTGTGTCTTCTTAAAGACTGATGTGAGCCCACATATCACACCCAGATTGTAGTGTTGAAACTGTAGTGGTTTCACCTACTGCCTGTGCATTGCCAAATCCAGTGCCATCACTTTCATTTTCCTGAGAGTGACACTTGTCATTACCAGTACCATGAGCAAACTGACTTTCCATGTCACTGAAATCAGGCATAGTGTATTTAACATATTGAACCTCCCTTACTAAGCCATTTTTGTGTTGCTTGCATGCATGTGCAAGAAACACATTGCTTTCAGCAGTTAGGGAGAATGCCTAAATGTGTCAGAAAATCCGGGCCACGTCACCATGCAATCAGCTGTTTTGGTGCATTACAATCTACCAAAACAGCTGATTGTGTGCTGTCCCCATGGTGACAGCTGCACCGTTGGCCTCTCACAGTCCCCAGGAAGCCGATGGACAGCTGCCACCCCACTGTTCAGTGTGCCTTCCTGGTGAAACATTTGAATAAATAAATGAAAAAAAAAGCTGACTGGGCACCCAATCCCCCTGCCAGCATTCCCCCTTCCAGTTCAATTTTCCAACGGGGAGCCCACCCCCTATCGGCATAATGTCCCCCCTCCCAAATTTGTTGTGAGCCGAGGGGTGCCCAATCCCCCTCAACTCTTGCCACCCCCCCATACTTATATGTGCCGACAGGGGTGCCCAATCCTCCTGTTAGCATGCCCCCGTACTGGTAATTTTGTGACACAGAACCCATTCCCCATTGGCATAATGCTCCCCCAATTTCCAGTGTGCAAAGGAGGGTGCCCAATCCCCCTCAGCTCTTGTTCCCCCTCCCAGCACTCGGTATGTGCCAATGAGGGTGCCCAATCCCCCATCAGCTACAGCCCCCCCAAACACTCAGGTGGCACACTGGGAGCCCACCCAAGCATAGCAAAATTAACTGTCCCTGCAGAAAAGCAAACCTTCCAGCAAGTTTTAAAAAAAAAAATTAACCTGTAAACTAGAAAACGGTCCCTCGTTGATTTCAATGGTTCCTCCCCAACCTGCACCCACCCTCTACGTGCCCCACCTCCCCTCACCCCCCTCACCCCATACTTACCTCCAGAGGCTGGTGCAATGATCTTCGGTGGACTGGGAACATGTCTGTACTCTTCAAAGTTGACTGCGAATTGAAGAAATGCTGGTAAGCTGTATAGTGGCATAAATGTGTTTTTTTTCAACTTTGGTGCATATCTCGGCTATTTTGGAGAAATTTTTCACCAAATTTTCAACATGGGGTTCTTGGGACCCCACCTCATGAACTCAGTCACTTTCATTTTGTTATTTGGTCCCGAAAGGTGATTTCGCGGTCACTGCATGGAACCACCTTTTGGGACTGATTATCAAAATAACAGTGTCACAGTTCATGAGGTAGGCCCCCAAAAACCCTATGTTGAAGATTTGGTGAAAATATTCCCAAAAATGACTGTTTTATGAGTGTGCGTTGCACAGTTCCTATGTACGCTTGTAACTTCGAGCATTTTTAATATTTTCACTCCAGATTTTCAACATTGCCATTTTACCACTCCTTCTTATGAACAGTACAGCTGTCATTTTTCACATCTTGCCTGAAATGTGTTTTTGTACATGTAGTGCACAATGGCGTGGTCGGTGTGAAAAATCAATGTTCGGGACAGATTAAGAATATCACAGTGACACTGTTCATGAGGTAGACCCCCAAAAACACTATGTTGAAAATTTGGTGAAAAAATTCCCCCAAATGACTGTTTTATGAGCATGCATTGCACAGTTCCTATGCACGCTCTTGACTTCGAGCATTTTTAATATTTTCACTCCAGATTTTCAGCATTGCCATTTTACCACACCTCCTTATGAACAGTACAACTGTCATTTTCACATCTCACCCAAAATGTGTTTTCCCACATGTAGCGCACAGTGGTGTGGTCGGTGTGCAAAATCAATGTTCGGGACAGATTAAGAAAATAACTGTGACACTGTTCATGAGCAGAGGTCTTAAACTGTCTACATTGAAAATTTGGTGACAAAAGTCCATAAAATGACTGTGTTATGAGTGTTCGTTGTGCAATTTCCACACACCCTCGTAAGTTCACAAATTTGTAATCTTTTCAGTCCAGATTTTCAACATTGGCATTTTTCCACACCTTCTTATCAACAGTACAACTGTCATTTTTCACACCCTGACTGAAATGTGTTTTCGCACTTCCAGTGCAGAATAGCATGGTCGCTGTGGGAAATCAGTGTTTGGGATAGATTAAGAAAATCACTGCAACACTCTTCATGAGTGGAGGTCCCAAAATGCCTATGTTGAAAATATGCTGTAAAAAATCCCCAAACTAATTACATTACGGGTGTGCATTGTGCAGTTTCTACGCACATGCATGACTTCACCAGTTTTTTTACATTTTCACTTCAGATTTTCAACATTGCCATAGTTTACACCTCCTCATGAACAGTACAGCTGTCATTTTTCACATCCTGTTCAAAATGTGGTTTCGCACCTGTGGCACCAAATGGCACAGACGCTGTGCAATATCACCTTTCAGCTAATTAACTCATACTGTCACTGTTAATGCAGTGAGATCACAAAAAGCCCATGTTGAAAACTTGGAGTAAAAATACCAAGAAACGCTGAAGGTGTTAGGATTTTCAACCATAACACCCTACCCTGTAGGGACAGACAAGCGTCAGGAGTGTGACGTGGAATTGTTGACAGTAATGCTCATGCCATTCCACCCCAACCCTACAGCCAGTGGCAGGCATCGAGGTGCGTCTTGGACCCTTGGGCCCAAGAGTTCACCCCATTCTCCTAAACTGCACCCATTTCAGTGTGTTTCCTTATGGAATGAGGTGAGTGTAAAACCTGAACACTTTAAAGCACACCTTAACACTTGTAAATGTCTGCAGGGTAGGGTGAGGTGAAATGTTGTGACCGTTATGGGCGATGACCAAAGGCATACCCCAATACCTGTCCACCTCTGAAGGGGATGGAGTTGGCGTCAGTTCAATACTTCAGTGCCATTCCTATACTGCATCTGTCTGACTCCTGTACTTCCACTGCTAATGACAGCAAGTAACACCTGGCATTGACAAATGCTTGTTAAAAGATGCTGCAATCTCCTTTGGTAAAACAAACACTTTCAAATGAGGGTCAAGAATTGTTGCTAGGACATACTTTTTGTCATCAGATACAGTACTCTGTCAAAATGCCTGTGAAGTTGTTCAATGAAAACATCTGCAAGAGAAGCAACCTCTCGATGAACATCCTTTTTTTGCAGGAATGCTTCCATTTTGCACAACAAGATGTGAATCATTGGTATGACCTGACTTAGGGAAAAAAAATCAGCACTGAGGTCCTTTGTTGCTTGTTCAAATGGTCGTAACACATCAACAAGAGCCTCTGTTATACCCCATTGCATTCGTGTTATACTACCACCAATATCATGCTCAATCGCCACTGCATGCAGTGCCAGTTTTTGTTCTAGCAGCCGTTCCAACATATAAAATGCTGAACTCCACCTGGTCTCGACATCTTGGATCAAGCGGCACTGTGGACTATTAGTTTCCTTTTGGCAATTGCTCAAGCACCCATTTAATTTTACTGAGTGATGAAAATGACCACAGATTTTTCATGCAATGCTGAGTAAATTGCATACCACTTTATTACCACCGACGGTGTTATGCACAACAAGATTTATTGTGTGTGCAAAAAAGGAAACATGTTCATAACCCCCATGTTTCTAGCATTATCAGTAAAAAACATGCCAGGATTTAATTTGTTTGCATAGATCAAGTTATTCCTCATGGCATTTATATTGAGCAAGATATTGGCAGCAGTATGCTCTCCCTCAAAAACCACAACATGCAAAAGAGCTATTTTTCACAATGCA
The DNA here is from genome assembly GCA_016271365.2 of Neoceratodus forsteri. Lineage (NCBI taxonomy): Eukaryota > Metazoa > Chordata > Ceratodontiformes > Ceratodontidae > Neoceratodus > Neoceratodus forsteri. Next base: position 511,643,505 of record CM028129.1, read on the forward strand.
CTAGCACAGGCTGTGTCCTGATCTGATCCAGCAGCATTCTGCACTTCAGTTTCATTTCCAGCAAACTGCACCCAGTGAGCTGTTAAAGACAGGTATGCATTACAAACACTAATGCTTGCCCAGATGTTGAAGTAAAGTGAATAATGCCACTTTCAGCACTTGTTATTTTTTCACAAATTTTGTTTTTCACTTCGGTATAAATGGAAGGTACAATGGTATGGCTAAATGTGGTATGAGATGGAAGACTGTAATGAGGTTCAAGTAACTTTACAAGCCTTTTGAAACCAGTGTCTTCAACAAGAGAGAAAGGTTGGAGGTCAAGAGCTATCATCTCACCTATGCATATTGTGATTTTGCATGTGAGAAGGTGATTTGATGAAAAAAACTGCCTTGATTCAAAGGCTTGCATTATAGTGGTTTGCTTCTGCTTGCTCCCTTGGCTGTCTGAACAACTATTGCTACAAAATTCATTGTGACATTTTTTTTACATGATTCCACAAGCCAGTGGTGGCTAGATGGCTTATTTGTCTACCTCGACTAATACAAGCTTTGCAGTGTACACAGAAAGCTGTTGTTACATCTTCTGGATGCAAAGTAAAATGCTTCCATATAGTGGATGTGACCATATAACAATGTGACTTATATGAAGAAGATGAGGAATCTTTTTTTGCTGAAGACTTTTGGGTCAAATGTGACTGCAATAAAGCAGATCTCTTTATGTATGTATGGAGTTCTCCAGGGTTCCCTTTCTATTTACAATGGTAAGTATCCCGATATCCAGAATCCTGAGTCAAACTATATTTAAGGGAAACTGCTACCCACAAAACTACTTGTCAACAATAAAACTCTGAAAACATGCTTGTCTTTGTATTTTTATTATTATGTCTTTTATAAATGTCTCTTTTTTTGCTCCCTTCAAGTATTTACATATGTTTCGGGACTTCTTGTCTCTTCATCAGAATGCATTGGGCCTATATAGATAGACACAGAAACATAATACACCATATTTAGAATAAAGTGTTCTCAACAACATAATATTTTCAAAAATTCCAACTTCTTAAATATATGGCACTCAGGGAGCAACATACCTGCTTCTAAAAGTTGTACCCCCTGAAATGTAAGCACCCTTGTAGTATTTGTTAGTGTTGTGGGATTATCTGTGGTAAAGAACATAGTGGGGAAGGGGGGGAGAGAAAGGGATTGTGTGAATTGCTGTAGTTTTAGTTTAGAATTTTAGTTTAAATTTAGTTTAAAATAAATTTGTTATCTTCAATTCTGAATTTCTATTCTTTTCTTCATTGTAATCTCCTTTTGTTTAGATTTATGTAAACCGTTATCACTTGTGACAAATCTTATAAAACTGGCTTGTATATTTTGTCACCTTTCAATTGAAAAAAATACATACATCAAAAAATGTTCATTTTGTTCTCTTACCCCCCTAAAATTATTCTGTAAGGGCAACTTCTGCTAAAAATTCCCATCATTTTCATCTGATTCTTGACCTATTGTGGAGAGACACAATGCCCCTTTATATCTTGATCTTTCCAAAAAAGTAGTATTTAGTTACTAGCCCCTGTAAAGGGATGCTTTTAAAATAAGTACCCACTGTGTCTAAGTGTGATCCTTTTTTTACTGAAGATTTTTGGGTCAGATTTGACTGGAATAAAGCAGAAACAGATATTTGTGCTGTTGGTGGAATGCTAACATTAGTGCCGCTATCATTTCTCTCATCATCAAAAGGAAAAGAGGTCTAAAAAATTGGTTTAATTTGACTCATTTAAAATATCATTTGAACTGCAAGTGTTAATTAAGCTAGATGAACTACAATCGGAATTAGCCGATGTTGCTGGAGTGGTGATGGCACTGTATTTGGCAAGCTGTTTCCTAGGAGTACACGGCAGGTCACTTGTCTCTAAGATGGCGGAGGAAGTGGCAGTATTGCTAGAAGTAGCATCAGTAGTAACAATCAAGACATTATTTTGCTCTATTATATTAGCACTAGCAGCGGTTGTGCTAACAACAGCAGTTATTTTGCTGGGAGTGGGAATGTTTATACTGACAAGAGGAGTACTGCTGCCTCCACTGGCAGTGGTATTATTATTTTTTCTTCCGTGGAATGTGCACTTGTACTGCATTTCACTGATTTTAGAAAAAGGGGGAAAGCAAGCTTCTTTGCAACAGATGATTGTCCATTACTGGTGGCACTGGGTGTAGAACAAGTTGGTTGGTGAGCAGATGTAGTAGAAGAACTTTGTTTCTTATTCAGTACATTATGTGCTTTAGAAAATGGACTTCACTTTTTTGGTTTAACAATATGACCAGATCTTGTTTGCATCACTCTAAATATCACTTTTGCTGTTGGAAGAGCACACGGACTATTGGTGTTGTCCTCATCACTGCTGCTGCTGACTGGACTTTTATTTGTTCTTTGACTCATGGTAAGGTGATAAAATTGTGGTGACACTGGAAAAATACACAGCACTACAGAGCCTAGTAATGACAAGACCAGTGATTTGTTAAATGGTCACACTGGGCAAGATGAACAAGGACACAGACGCTGTAGTCTGCACCACTATGGTGCCTCAAGAAAAGAACTGATTTTTTTTAATGGTGACACTGGGCAAGATGAACAAGGACACTGACTCTGTGCAGTCTGCACCACTATGGTACCTCAAGAAAAGAACAGATTTTTTTAATGGTGACACTGGACAAGATGAACAAGGACACTAACACCCTGCAGTCTGCACCATTATGGTACCTCAAGAAAATAACTGATTTTTTTTTAATGGTCACACTGGGCAAGATGAACAAGGACAATGACTGTCTGCAGTCTACACCACTGAGGTGCCTTAAGAAAATAACTGATATTTTTTAATGGTCACACTGGGCAAGATGGACAACATAACTGACCCTTTGCATCACTGTAATTTATTTTTTTTAATGGTCACACTGGGCAAGACAGGCAACATAACTGACCCTTTGCACTGCTGTAATTTTTTTTAATGGTCACACTGGGCAAGATGAACAAGATAAATGCCTGACACTCTGCATCTGCAGAACTTTTTGTTGTCTCACTAAGCAAGATGATAACAACCGCTGCAGTCTGACTCTGCACCTATTTTCTTTCTTTTTCTTTGGCTCTTCCACTAGTTTCTTTCCCTGAGTTGTTCTGCACTCCCAGGGCAAGCAAAATCTCTCAAAGCCATGCACACTCCGCTGTCCCTGCCTTCCTAGTTTCCACACTTGACTTCAGTTAGGGTTCTATAAAAAAAAATGCCCTTTTCCCCTTCATATATCTTTGTCTTCAGCTTTCAGTTTTTTTGTTATCTTGATTAACTTTCCCTTATATTGTTCTTTAGTTTCACTTTCTTTTCATTTTGTCACCCTTCTTAGTCCCCACAACAATCCAATAAATCAGTCCCCTCTCCACAAGTTCCCAACCCCAATGAATTCAATAGTTAGTACTGTTATAGTATCACTTCCGTTCACTTAGTTTCTCTTCTTTTTTTTAAATCTTTTTTCAAACTTTAAACTCTTGCAGTCTTTCTTTGCATATCTTTATCTAGGCAGTGAGTGAGACTATCCCCTGGCCCAAATGCCTTCTTCAGCTGTCCTCCTCTGCCCTCCTCATGATCTCTCATGTCTCCTCAACTGTATCACATGAACTGTCAACTGATATAAGTTTTATGTTTAGCTTATTAAATGTCTCCTTTTTCAGTAGTACAGTAATAGTAAAGGTAGTGGTACAAGTAACAAGGTGGGCCAAAGCAGCTCGATCCCCGATCTGCCAAACAAAATACATGAGATGGACAGCAATAGAGCTGAGCAAGCACTGCACTGTGTCTGACTCTGGAGAACACATCTGACACAGTGAAAGTGCAGTGGCGAAATGGCGCCTCTTCCAATGGGTGCCATGCAGGGAGAGACTTCTAGCTCCACCCCTCCCACAGCATCATCCAATAACCAGCACTGACAGGCAGTCTCAATGCAGCTATAGACTGCCTAGCTTGTCAGTCTGGCTTACTTAGGCCAATCGCATTTCTAATCTCACACTCTCTTCTCAAGACTTGCTCCACCTCCACTCACTCCTGCTGCCTGATGAGTGTGATCATTTACAGAAGATGCCAGTGAGCCACATGATTGTACAGTGTGGCCACCATGTGACTGCCGGCCGAGCTCTGGGTCAGACAATCTCTTCTGACTGAGGGCATCACCATCCAGCTGTCGGGAACACAGGTACATTACAGTGAAAATAAAACATTAAACAAAAGGGGAATGCCTATTGTGCTGGGGTTTTACACTGTGCACAAATATACTCTGAAATATGCTAGTATTTGGATTTTGGTTTAACAACCCGAATACCGACATATTCAGGGGTATTTGTGCAGAATAATATTTGGCTTCCACAGCCCTAATAATTAATGCTGAAAACCTGCTTATGTGTAAATATATTGCATCACTACACAGTAAAGTACTTATGATTAAATGTAATGCAATTTGTAGCATGCGCATGACTGTACAGTTATTCTTTAATTTGAGTGCACACATTTTTGTACACAAACAAAAATGTGACAGTGGTTTAATACTATCTGTTTCATTTAACTTGATATGCTATGCAAAAATGTTACAGGCTGTAAACAAATATCTTAGAAAGAAAAATTGAGTAACATATAAATGCTTTACCTAGTATGCTGGCTATGCACTGTTCCTGCTTTTTCACAGGATTACCTTAATTAAGGGGTCAAGTGAGGAATCTTCCAATTATACCTTGTTAATACTTGTAAATAATTATGTATTCATTATAACATGTATATCTTCTTTGCAAAAACCTCATTAATGCACCAGTTAGGGTAAATGAATGCCACAAAAGTAGGGAAATGTGGTGTTAGGGTAATGGTAACAGCAACAATAACGCCAAAGGAAACAGAAACAGAAATGCAAATGCAATCATGTACAGAAATGCAAACCGTAATGCGCATGGTCATGGTACGGCAATTGGAAATGCAAATGGTAACACTGACAGCAGAAATAATGGCAAAGGAGAAAGAAATGGAAACAGTAACGCAAGCATTACGCAAATGAGAACGCAAAGGGTAACGCACATGGTGGCGTACACAGGGACAGTAATGCAAACGGGTACAGAAACACAAGTGGTAATGCTAAGTGTAACAGTAACGTAAGTGCACACCCTGATTTTGCCCAACAGCTGCATAGAGAAACACAGTGTGTACAAAGAATGTATGCATAATAATGGGCCTCAGAGCAAAGAATGAGCTGTTGGAATACTAAATTGCTTATATCTCAAGAACTGTACAATACAGGGAAAAAAAATCACATGATTCATGATTTTTCTGGCTACATTTTCGCTACTGTCATGCCGAAAATTCCATATTTCACACTGTTTCTGAGATACGAGCCCCAAAAGGTGCGGAAGACACCACCATATTAGTCTATGAGAAAAAACCTTCAATTTCAGAGTACCATAACTTGGCATCTGTGCAATATTTTTTCACCAAACCACTGAAAGGTACATCTGTAAGATGTTGGCTGCCTTTTCTCCAAATTTCAACCCAAAAGACCAAACCATTCTTTTACAGCAGGGTGGCAAAGAATCCCTGTCATTTTGCCATAGCCTGAAAAAGTAGTGTTGTGATTTGCGAAAGCTTCCGAAAAAATTTGTGAAAGTGTCACAAGTGAGACACTACTTTTCCCAAAAAATTGAAAAACATATTAATGGGGTGTTTAACCCCAAAATAAAGACATGGCTAGCATCCTCAGGGTCTGCCTAGGTGAACACAAAACAAATTGTGTCCTTAGAGGGTCCTAAATTTAAATGCCAAGCATTTCTGTGACCAGTAACTGAAAAAAAAATGGCTGACTCACTACACTACAGGGGTTATTTGCGACACTAAAAAGTGCATTTGCGACACTGTCGAACTTTTTGTTAACTTTTCCCATTGACTTATAATGGGAACTTGTTTTTTGAATAACTTTTGAACCGTTCAAAATTTTTTTGCAAAATCTTCAAAAGGCACATCGGACACCCCGACCACACGTTCCTTGAAGTTTTGGGACCGGTCGTGCAAACCATGCGACCTGTAGGCATGAGCAAAGAATATGCAGAAAACTGTAAATACGCACATGGATGTCGTTAATAACTCCGCAGCCATATATCTAACCAGTGCAAAAGTTGACAGATCCCAAGATCTATGGTCACGCCCTGTGACTGCCAAATGTCAGGCAAATCCGTTGAATGGTGGCAAAGTTATTAAGGTGCAAACTTTCACAATTTAACATTAAAAGGCTACTCATCCTAACTATGCTACCATCAGATATATATATATATATATATATATATATATATATATATATATATATATATATATATATATAAATAGATATCTATATATCTTTATATATATCTATATCTATATATATCTATATCTATATATATATATATGTATATATATATATATATATATATATATATATATATATATATATATATATAGATATATATATAGAGATAGATAGATAGACTATATATATATATATATATATATATATATATATATATATTATGGTGGCATGGTAGTGCCACCATAGTTAGGGTAGGGTAGCACTTTTAAGGTTAAAGGATCAAAATTTGCAATTTAATAACTCTGCCTCCATTAAACAGATTTGCTTGAAATTTGGACTGCACAATCAAGAACCATACATCTTGGGATCTGCCAACTTTTGTACCAGTCGGATATACAGCTGCAGAGCTATTAAGTCAGATCTGCGCACGCGTTTACGGTTTCTGGTGAATTTTTTGCTCGAGCCTACAGGTTGCACGGTTTGCACGACTGGTCTGAAATCTTCAGGGAATGTGTGGTCGGGGTGCCCAGTGTGCCTTTCTACGATTTCGTGAAAAAATATTAAACAGTTCAAAAGTTATTCGAAAAAGAAGTTCCCATTTTAAGTCAATGGGAAAAGTTAACAAAAAGTTCAACAGTGTCGCAAATGCTGTTTTTACTTTCGCAAATGCCCTTTTACTTTCGCAAATCTGCCATTTTGTTTTCAGTTAGCGATCAGAAAAATGTTTGCCATTTAAATCTGGGACCCTCTAGCAAGCTAATTCTTTCTGTATTCTCCTAGTTGGACCCTGAGGGTGCTAGGCATGTCCTTATTTTGGGGTAAAACACCCCAGAAATATGTTTTTCTAATTTCTGGAAAAAGTACTTTCAGAAAGTAGTGTCGCACTTGCGACACTGTTGAATGAATTTGCAAAAGCTTTTGCAAACTTTAATAGTACGTTTTCAGACTATGGCCAAAATGACACTGGTTCTTTGTCACTGTGCTGCTAAAGAACTGTTTGGTCTTTTGACTTGAAATTTGGAGGGTAGGCAGCCAACATCTCACAGATGTGCCTTTTGGTGGTTTGGTGACAAAATATTGCACAGCTGCCAAGTTACGGTACACCAAAGCTGGCATTTTTTCCCATAGACTAACATGGTGGCGTACGCCCCGCCTTACAGGGTTTGTATCTCGAAAACGACGCGAGATCCAGATTTTTTGCTGTGAGTCGCATAGCCCAATGGGCTATGTAAAAACAAAAACCTAGCCAGGAAAATCATGATTTTTGTGAAATTAATTTTTTTTCTACGTGGTGCGGTTGCTGAGATATTAGCAATTAAGTACTTCCAATGCCCGTTTTAAGCTTCGATGCCCATTACAGTGCATACATTCTTTGTGTTTCTCTCTGCAGCTGTTCTGCAACAACAGGGTATGTGCTTCCATTACTGTTACAGTTACTGTTTCCACTTGCATTTATGTCCCCATTTGCATTACCGTTCCTGTGCATGCCACCATGTGCGTTGCCCTTTGTGTTGTCATTTGCACTTGCATTTTCATTACTGTTACCATTTGCGTTTCCACTACTGTTTCTCTTTGCGACACCGTGAGCATTGCCATTTGTGTTTCCGGCAGCCCTTTCATTTGCATTTCATTTCTTTTTCATTTTGCGTCTTCCTTGCTGTTACTGTTACCATTTGTGTTTGCAATTGCGTTACTGTGCCCGTGCACATTACGGTTTGTGTTTCCATATGCGCTTGCATTTCCTTTTGTGTTTCTGTTTCCTTTGCTATTATTTTTGCTGTTACCATTATCATTTACATTTACAATTGTGGTACTGTGCCCATGCATGTTTTGATTTGCATTTTTGTACATGCTTCTGTTCCTGTTTCTGTTTCTTTTGGCATTATTCTTCATGTTAACTTTACCATTTGCATTTACAATTGTGGTACCGTGCCTGTGTGCATTACAGTTTGCGTTTACGTGTGTGCTTGAATTTGCATTTCTGTTTCTGTTCCCTTTCGCTTTCTTTTTGCTGTGAAACTTAACATTTCCATTTAAAATACCACTGCCATCACTGTTCGCGTTACCAGTTGCATTTCTTTATGCGGTTCAATGTCTGTTTGCATCACTGTTGGCTTCGATGTCACTTTGCGCTTGCATTTCTATTAACATTTCCTTTACCATTTACATTTCCGTTACCATGTGCACCACTGTTGGCTGTTCTGTTTGCATTGCTGTCCCTGTTACTATGTCACAAGACATCATGTGGCGGGAGCATGGGGCCCAAGGTGCCTCACACTTCCACCGCTGCATTACTTTCACTATTTCTCATCATCATTCTCAAAAAGAAGGGAAATTAGAGGCAAAAAAAACTCCATTTAATGCATCAGTTAGGGTTGTTCCACAGTGACAAAAGAGAGGAAATTCAGTGTTAGGGTTGAAACCCCCTTGGACCCCTTCAGCTCACCCCCCCAACTGGCATCAGGGTGTGCGTTGGGGTCATCGGTCCTAACTCTCACCCCATTCTCCCTTTCTTCAGATTCTTTACACATGTGATGGGGTGAGAGTTGGGGCTGATGACCCCAATGTGCACCCTGATGCCAGTTGGGGTGGGCTGGAGGGGTCCAAGGGGTGTTTCAATCCTAACACCAGATTTCTTCATTTTGTCACTGTGGAACAACCCTAACTGATGCATTAAAGGGAGTTTTTTGCCTCTAATATATATATATAAATATAAATATATGTATATACTGTATGTATAAATATATATACATATATAAAATATATGGATCATGAAGTTAATAGTCTACCAAAGCATGCACAAGTTTTTCGTTAATACTATCACTCCCAAAGTGATAATACTGTCATTCAAGTTCAGTAATGGTATCGATCGGGACCTGAATGATAGTATTATCAGCGAAGGTCAACAGCGCAAGCGCACAACTGCCAAAATCATTAATTCTGCCAAATGTCAATTAAACATTCACAGTCACAACATGGTTATTCATTGGCTGTTTTCTGTCTGTGGGCAGCCAAAACACCTTCAAAAACATGGCAGTTGTCTCTCATGTAGCAAGAGCATTAAATGTTCCTGTTACTTCCCCTTTTTTCTTTTTTTAAAAATATCACAAAAGGATTTATGTGTCAGATCATGAGCTCCTCTAAGAAGGCAAAAGATAGGAGTAAAGGAAAACTTCCATTTGTGCTTGTGGGCAGCAGGGATGAGAGGGAGAAAGAGGGACAGACTGAAAGAAACTGCAGCAGTCAGCTAGAACTCAGGTAGTCCTTCACTGAACAGCTGACCACCCGTAACAAACGTACACAGAAAAAGAAAAGAATCTCACATCCACATATTAAAAAAAATAAAGGATAGCTCACTGGGTATTACTGGTGAGATACCATCTTGAGCTTCTGGACACTGTAACCTCTCAAGCTTCACTCTTGAGGTTCCTACATGTTCAGAACCTCTCAATGGTATTACTCACTGGTAATACCCAGTAAACTATCCATTATTATATATATATATATATATATATATATATATATACTGTATGTGTATATATATACATATATATATATATATATATATATATATATATATATACATATGGAAAAACTGAGTTTAATGCATCAGTTAGGGTTGTTCCACAGTGACAAAAGTGAGGAAACTCAGTGATAGGGTTTAAATCCACCCTTGTAATCCCCAGCCTGCCCCTCCAAACTGGCATTGGGGTGTGTGTTGGGGTAGTCAGCCATAACTCTCACCCCATCACATGTGTAAACAAGCTGAGGTATAGGAGAATGGGGTGAGAGTTAGGACTGATGACCTCAATGCACACCCTGATGCCAGTTGGGGGGGGCAGGCTGGCCCGTGCAAGGGGGGCTTTCAACCCTAACACCAAATTTCATCACTTTTGTTGCTGTGGAACAGCTCTGATACATTAAATGGAGTTTTTTGCCATGAATTTCCCTTCTTTTTGAGAATGAGGACTATAAATAGTGAATAGAATGCAGTGGTGGGAGCACGGGCCCTTTGGACCCCGCATTCCCACCACGTGATGTCTTGTGACATAGTAGCGGTAACTGCAATGCAAATGCAAGTGCTAACGGTTACGCACATGGTGACACAAATGTAAATGGTAATGCAAACGTTAATAGAAACACAAGTGCAAAGTGACACCAAAGCAAACAGTGATGCAAACGAAGATGCAAGCACATACGGAAACGCAACTGATAATGCATACGGTCATGGTACCACTATTATAAATGCAAATGTTAACTGTTACAGCAACAGTAATACCAAAGGGAATAGAAATGGAAAGGCAAATGCAAGCATGTATGGAAGCACAAAGCGTAATGTGCATGGTCACGGTACTGCAATTGCAAATGCAGATGGTAATGATAACAGCTAAACTAACACCAAAGGCAACAGAAATGTAAATGCGAACACAAGCACATACAGAAACACAAACCATTACGTGCATGGTACTGCAGTTGCAATGGTAATGGTAACAGCAATAATAACGCCAAAGGATGCAGAAATGGAAATGCAAACACAAGCGTCTATGGAAATGCAAACCATAATGCGCATGGTTACGGTACTGCAATTTTAAATGCTAATGGTAACCGTAACAGCAACAATAATGCCAAAGGAAACAGAAACGCAAACGCAAGCGCGCATGGAAATGCAAACCGTAATGCGCACAGTCACGGTACCACAATTGAAAATGCAAATGGTAATGGTAACAGCAACAATAATGCCAAAGGAAATGGAAATGCAAAAGCAAACACATACTGTACAAAATGCAAACCGTAATGCACACGGGCACGGGAACGCAATTGGAAACAAAAATGGTAATGGTAACAAAAATGATGACGCAAAACAAAAGACAAATGCAAATGGAAGAGCATCTGTAGATGCAAATGGTAATGCTGAAAAGTGAAACACAAACAGAAACAGTTCTGTAGACACAAAAGGTAAGAGTAATGCAAACGCAAGCGCAAACAGAAATGCAAATGATAACGCATACGGTGACGCGCACGGGAATGGTAACGCAAATGGGTACGGAAACACAAGTGGAAACGCTACATGTAACAGTAGCTGGAGCACACACCCTGGTTTTCCCCAAGAGCTGCATAGAGAAACACAGTGAGTACAAAGAATGTATGCATAATAATGGGGCTCGGAGCAGAAAATGAGGAGCAGGAATACTAACATACTAACATACTATTTGCCAGCAGATTAGGCCTTATGGTCTATCAAGTCTGCTCGAACCTAGATCCTTAGTAGGGTGCCGAGACCCTCCCATCCCTTGTGCTCCAGAAACCCCTATCATCCATCCCCACCCCCCCGGGACAGGCCATCATCTGATACATCCACTTTCTGTGTCTGTCCCACCCTTTCTTAAAGCTCTCCACTGTGGATCTCTGAACCAGCTCACCAGGCAGAGCATTCAAGGGTCCACCACCCTCTCAGTGAAAAACCTCCTCCTCTTTCCCCCCTCACCCTTCCACCTTCCAACTTCAAACCATGCCCTCTGGTGATGCCTCCCTGCTTTAGTCTAAAGATCCCCTCCATTTTTACCCTATTTATTCCCTTGAGGTACTTGAAGACCTCAATCATGTCCCCCTGTCTCTCCTCTCCTCCAATGAAAACAGGCAGAGCTCCTCAAGTCTGTCCTCGTAAGTCAAATCCCCTAGCCCTCGTATCATCTTTGTTGCCCTCCTCTGTACCCTCTCCAGGAGCTGTATGTCCCTCTTCAAGTGTGGTCTCCAGTACTGTACACAGTACTCAATTTGTGTGGTCTAACCAGTCCATTGTACAGTGGCAGAATCACTTCCTTGCTCCTAGAGGTGATCCCCCTTGCGATGCATCCCAACATCCTGTTTGCCTTGCTAGCTGCTCTCCTGCACTGCTCAGTGTTATTCATACATGTATCCACCATGACCCTAGGTCTTTTTCCCTGTTGAGGCTTCCAGCACCTCCTCCCAGGGTGTGCCTGTGTTTAGGTTTCAGCCAAGATGCAACACCTTGCTCGTGATATTGAAATTTAATTTTCCATGTGTGAGCCCAGCTTTCCAGGGGTGTCCAGGTCCCTTGCAGAGACCAACCTCCCTCTTCTCCCTCAACTACTGCTCCCATCTTGGAGTCATCCATGAAGAGACTCATTTCACACCTCTATACCATCCCTGATGTCTGATATGTATGCATTAAACAGGATTGGACCCAGGACCGAGCCCTGTGGTACCCACTACCAACCTCTGTAGGGTTCGAGAGCTCCCCACAGACCACTACTCTCTGAGTGCGTCCAGCTATCCAGTTTTCAATCCATCTGACCATCAAAGGCCTACTCCTAACCCCATCAGTTTCTCCACCAGACCATTGTGGGGACAGAGTCAAATGCCTTGCTGAAGTCCAAGAATAATACATCCACAGGCTTACCCCTATCCAGTTCTGATGTTACCCATTCATAGAACTCTACAAGGTTGGTTTGACATGATCTACCTGGCACAACCCATGCTGCCGACTATCCAGACCTCCCACCTCCTCCAAGTAAACCCCAATCGTTCCTTTAGTATACTCTCCATTAATTTTCCCACCACCAGGTTAAACTGATGGGTCTATAGTTTCCTGGTACTTCCTTCGACCCCCCTTTGGATTGGTACCACATGTGCCTCTCGCCAATCTAAATTTCCCTCCCTGTCTCAAGTGACCTGTTGAAAGCTCCGCCAGAGGTGCAGCCAGTATGTCCGCACAATTCCCATAGTACTCTCGGATGAATGCCATCCGCCCAGGAGATTTGTCTTTCTTTAGGGCCTTGAGGGCGAACCACACCCCTTTGGTGGGATGGCATCATCCGTCCCTCCACCTTACTGGTCTTTTATCCTTATCCAGATCGACACCCCTGGTGCACCTTTCCTCCCTTTTGCTCATTTCTGCTGCTCCCTGATCCCCCTGCCAGCTTCTATCCCTTTGTGCCTTGCTTTGTAGATATCCCATCCCCTCCTAGTGAACACAGAGGCAAAGTACTGTTAAATACCTCTGCCTGGTCCCTCGCCTCTTCCACCACCTCCTTCTGATCTCAATCTGCTGAGATGGCCCTTGGTTTTCTCTCCCCAATGTACCAGGAAGAACCCTTTTCCCTCATGTACTCCCTGCAGCCAGCTGATGCTCTTTACTGGACTTTGCTCCCTCACCATCAGGGTGACTTTCTAGATGCAAGCTGGTACATTTCCTTATCCCTATCCCTCTTGTTGTTTTTATATTTTTGTGTTCGCCTTTCTTTCTCTGACTGCTACCTGGACCTCCCTGGACCACCAGCATGGTTTATGTGACCTCGCCTCCTTACGTTTCAACTTAGCGAGATCCTGACTGCCTCATGAAGTCCCCGTTTTATGACCTCCCATCTCCTTTCCACACTTGTTGTTGAGGTAATCCTTCAAGTGATCCTGAAATATTTCCCATGCCCATAAAGTCTGCCCCCTGAAGTCCACTGCCAGTGTCCTAGATCTCACCCCCACTCCCCAATGCTTATTTGAAACCAGACAGTATTGTGGTCACTCCCAGTCAGGGGTCCTGTACAACCATGTCCCTTACCAGATCCCCATCTGCCAGAACCACATCCAGGACATGCCCCTCCCTTGTGGGCTCCATCACATGCTGTGTTAAGAACACATCCTGGAAGCCATCCAGCAGCCTCTGCTCCTTGGCCACCTTAGGGACATGGTTCCCCAGTTAGTACCTGGCATATTAAGGTCCCCATCAACACCCTCCTTCCCCTTTTGGACCACACTGGGCAGTAGTGTTGTCCAGCAAACCATCCTCTTAGAACATCACTCATCCCGGGGCCTATGCTACACCCAGCTTGACCTTATCTCCTGCTGGGGATCGTAAGGTGACCCATAAGGCCTCCACGTTTCCCTCTGCCTCTTCTACCATAGCAATTTCTATGTCATCTCTAATGAACATAGCCACTCCACCCCCTCTGCCCTCCTTTCTATCCTTCCTAAGCATAGTGTACCCCCGTACATTTAGGTCCCAGTCATGATTTTGTTGGTACACGTTTCCGTGACTGCCGCCACATCCACCCCTCCCTCGAACAGCATGGCCTGGAACTCTGGCAACTTGTTTCCCAAACTCCTGGCATTTACTAACACTAACCCCACCCTTATCCCTGATCCCTTTTGTCAGACCCCACCCAGATTCCTTATACTTCATCCTCCCCTGCTCCTCCTGAAACCTCCACCTCCAGTCTGTTTCCCCTCCCCTTGGGCTTGAAGGCTACTCCCCTCATCTGGAGGAGGCTTCTGGTCAGCCCTCCTTATCCCTCCCCTCCTTACAAGTTTAAACTCCACCTTTCTTGTATGTAGTCAGCCATCCCCTGTTTAGGACTTCCTTCCCTAATGGGGCAAGATGGAAACCTGTCCTTGGCATATAGTCCCTTATCCTCCCAAACTCCATTCCAGTTCCCTAACACCCCAACCCATTCTCTTCACCCCACTTCTGAGCCATTCATTAACCTCTGTGAGCTTCATTTTTTCTCCACTGAGGCCTTTGGTACTGGCAATATCTCCGAAAAGGAAATGTTGCATCCATTATCCCAACAGACTCTGGCAGTTCTTGGAACCTTGCTTGGATTCCATAATGCTATTTCCCTCTAGATCATTAGTTCCCAAATGCACCAGAATCCGGTTTCCCTCCACAATCCCTAACCATTTCATACACCATGAACTTTGCTCTGTGCACTGTCAGCCCAGAGATACTCACTACCTTCACCTGGCTATGGCATCCATCCCCTGTCCCTCCCAATGGATACCCTTAATCATCGAGTCTCCAGTAACAGAACCTTAACACCATATCATCCTTATGGTTACCTCCACCATGCCCTCTCAGCCCCCTCTCCCACTTTATTCATGATCACAATTTCATGGGTCTTCCTGCCTTATTAGAGACCCCTTGTCACCCTCCCTTTCTGCCTCCCTTGCTATTTTGCCCACTTAACTCAACCCCTCTGAATAGGTGTCCCTTTAACCCTCTCTTATCTGAACCATTTATCCTGGCCCTGATGGTTTCCCTTCCCCCCACCCTCATCCCCCTTGTAATAGTACCCTGTCTCCAGAGGCTCTCTGTTGGCTTTAGCTAGGGCCCCATCCTTGTACTGACCTTCCTGCTGAAGGGGGCCTCTCCCACCTCCTTGTCTCCCAGTTCCTCTCAATCATGCTCTCCTCCCTCATGTCTGGAATATGTTGCATCTCCCCATTTGCTTAACATATATGTTTCCCTTCTCCCTCTGGGACTATGTCTATCCTTTCCATAGCTGTTCTGTGATTCCTATGGGTATCTGACTCCCCCCCATCCTCTGTATAAGTTTCCTCATTTCCACCAACCCTTCCTCCCCTCTAGGATGCTTAGTATCTCAAATTTATTGTGACACTCTATGTCAGCCTCCATCAAGTAACCCGAGTTCCCCTGACTGCATCCTAAACTGACCCTCTTCTTTCCTCTCTTGCACTGTTCACCTATAGGAGCTCCTTTCCCACAGTCTGTTGTTTTAGGCTTCCGCACAACAGCCCCTCCTGACTTTTCCCCTCCAGTCTCCTTGAATTCAGAATTTTCACCCTGTACGCTTTCCCTTAGCATCAACTTCCCTATCTAAGGGTCCTCTGTCCCTAATATCCCCTTCTGCTTGCTGTAGCATAATGTCCTGTAATTTCAGAGCATTGCCCCAGCCTCCCTCAGCCCCACCCTTCTGCTGCCCATATCCACACCCCTTATCCTTGACACCCCCAGCTCCACAGCTTACTCCTTAACCAATATACTCCTCACTCCTAATACAAGATAGCTGTCTACAGAGTGGGCAGCCTCCCTCCAGGCCCAATTTAGAATTATTGCCATCCCACAGCCTGTGCAGCCTACAACCCTTCCGAGATGCCTGCCATGGTGGAATATGGCCACCCAGATTATCCCTCTGTTTATAATAGCACACCCCTTTCTCAGTCCCTTTCCTGAGTACAGTTTCTCTCTATACTGACTGTAGTTATTTACAAACCCAATTTCAACCCCACCAACAAAGTTCCCAAGTCTCACAAACACATACAGTCCAGTATGTGTTCAGTCCCACTAACAGCGTGTGTAAGCAGACTCCAGGTACCGTATGATGTCACAGGCCCACCAACTCCTGTTGCTTCAAAATTTCAGTCCCAAACAGAAATACTCAGCCCTCAATCCCACCCCAGTGGCTTTTCAGTATTTAAGTAGCCTACAAAACAGGGTGGGTGGGAGGCTCTTACCAAACACCAGGCAAACACATTTAAATTACCTTCTAATTTTCCCTCGCAAACATCTATCCCCAAACCTACAATATCACAGCCCAAGTATCAGTTCAAATTCAAGGTAATAATTTTTAACACATAGAACTAATTTCACTAACAAACTATTCAAATATTTCAGTTTAAAACAAAATATAACTCCTGGCCTCTTTTCTACCAACCTGTTGCTTAAGCTCCCAAGTGAACAAACTAAATTGCTTATATCTCAGGAACCATACGACGTAGAAAAAAAAATAAAATTTTGTACGAATTATGACTTCCCTGGCTAGTTTTGAACTTAGCTCCCACTGTGGGGGTTAAGCATTTTTGACAAAAGATCCCGTATTTCGCACCATTTTTTAGATATCGGCCCAGCGTGGGCAGATGCCACAATGTTAGTCTAAGGGAAAAATCATCAACTTTGGAGTACCGTCACTTTGCAGCTCTGCAATACTTTTTCACCAAACTACCAAAAGGAACATCTGTGAGATGTTGGCTTTCTTCCCTTCAAATGTCAGCCCAAAAGACAAAACCATTGTTTTGCAGCAGGGTGGCAAAGAATTCCTGTCATTTTAACCATAGTGTTGCAAAGTAGTGACGTGATTTGCGACACTATCGCAAAAAAAATCATGAAAGTGTAGCAGGTGCGACACTACTTTATGACACTACTTTTCCAAAAAATTTCAAAAACATATTTCTGGGGTGTTTAACCCCAAAATAAAGACATGCCTAGCATTCTCAGAGCTCGACTAGGTAAACACAAAAATAATTGTGTCCCTAGATGGTCCCAATTTTAAATGCCAAGCATCTCTGTGATCAGTAACTGAAAATAAAATGGCTGACTCACAACACTGCAGGGGTCATTTGCGACACTAAAAACTGCATTTGCGACACTGTTGAACATTTTGTTAACTTTTCCCTTTGTCTATAATGGGAAATTTGTTTTTTTAATAACTTTTGAACCATTCAATATTTTTTCACAAAATCTTCAAAACGCATACCAGGGACCCCATCTGCACATTCCCAGAAGTTTTTGGACCAGTCGCACAAACCGTGTGACCTGTAGACACGAGCAAAGAATGTGAAAAAAAAACGTAAATTCGCCCCAGATTGTCACTTAATAACTCCGCAGCTGTATATCTGACTGGTACAAAGGTTGGCAGATCCCAAGAACTATAGTTATGACCCGAGCCTTCCAAAAGTCAGGCAAATCTGTTGAATGGTGGAAAAGTTATTAAGGTGCAAAGTTTCACCATTTAACATAGAAACATAGAAACATAGAAGTTGATGGCAGATAAGGACCGCAAGGCCCATCCAGTCTGCCCATTTCTTTTTCTACCTTATAAATGTGCCATCGGCCTTTGCTCTGTCAGTGACCTATCTATTCATAGTCATTTGTATTGCTCCCTTATGCCTATCCCATGCCTGTTTGAAGCCCTGCACTGTATTCATAGCCACCACTTCTTGTGGTAAGCCATTCCATGCATCCACCACCCTTTCTGTGAAAAAGAATTTCCTCACATTCCCCCTTAATCGGCCTCCCTCTAATCTCATGCTGTGTCCTCTTGTCCTGCTATTTTTCTTATATTTAAACATGTTAGACTCTTTCACCTTGTTTATGCCCTTAAGGTGTTTGAATGCCTCGACCATATCACCTCTCTCCCTCCTTTGCTCAAGGGTATACATATTGAGCTCCCTTAATCTGTCCTCATATGTCTTCTGATGCAGTCCCTGCACCATTTTGGTTGCCCTTCTCTGGACTGCCTCAATTTGGTTAATGTCCTTGTGAAGGTGTGGCCTCCAATACTGCACGCAGTACTCCAGATGGGGGCCTAACCAATGTCTTTACAGAGGGATTATTACCTCCCTCTTACGACTTGTGATACCCTACTAATGCACCCTAACACCCCCTAGCCTTACCTACTGCTTTAGAGGTCTGCTTGGATGATTTTAGGTCATCAGGGATGATGATGCCCAAGTCTCTTTCTTCCTTTGTGACTGCTAGCAACTCCCCTCCCAGCCTATAAGTGGCTTCAGGGTTTCTCTTCCCTATGTGCATGATTTTGCACTTCTTTGCATTAAATCCCAGTTGCCACTCTTCTGACCATTCTGCTAGTTTATCCAGATCTCTTCTCATTCTGCCCACCCCATCTGGCTCATCTACTCTGTTGCAGATCTTGGTGTCATCTGCAAACAGACAAGCCTTACCCTCTAGTCCATCTGCAAGGTCACTAATGAAGATGTTGAATAGGACTGGCCCCAGGACTGATCCCTGAGGTACCCCACTTGTGACTTGCATCTCTTCTGACTGTATACCATTTACCACCACTCTCTGTTTTCTGCCAGTCAACCAGTTTGCCACCCAGTTGACCAACTTCTGACCCACCCAGAGCCTACCCAGCTTATTTATCAATCTCTATGTGGAACAGTGTCAAAAGCTTTGCTGAAGTCAAGGTAGGCGACATCAACTGCTCCCCCTTGGTCCACCACTCTGGTTACCCAGTCAAAGAAATCTATGAGATTAGTTTGACAGGACCTTCCTTTGTAAACCCATGCTGTCTTGGATCCTGTGCCCCTATGGATTCCAGGTGTTGCACTATCCTTTCCTTAAGGTGCCTCCATAATCTTGCCCACTACTGAAGAGTAAGACTGACCGGTCTGTAGTTCCCTGCCTCCTCCCTGCTACCACTCTTGTGGAGAGGATCATGAGCCTTCTCTCAGTCTTCTGGGACCTCTCCTGTGCTCAGAGACTCACTAAACAATTCTGCTAATGGCTCTGCTAGTTCCTCCTTTAGCTCCTTAAGTACCCTGGGATGTATGCTAAGGTCCCATTGCCTTATCCACTCTGAGCTTAGCAAGCTCTTGTGGGACCCTTTCTTTTGTGAAGGGAGTAGTGCTCACCTCCCTCCCCGTGTCCATGATGCTGAGCTGTGGGCCCTGCCCTACCTTCTCTTCAGTAAATACTGAGCAAAGTATCTATTTAGGATAAATGCCTTTACAGGGTCCTCCTCCTCACATGCTCCCTTTTCTCCATTAAGCTTAGCAATACCCCCTCTGGACTTTCTCCTTTCACTAATGTATCTATAAAGTCTTGTCACCTTCTTTTCTGTTAGTGCTAGTGTTTCCTCCGTTTTGGACTTTGCCTGCCTTACTGCCTTACCTGCTTCCCTTAGGGCAGTTTGGTATGCCCTCCTATCTTCATCCCACTGTGTTCCTTTATATTTCCTGAAGGCCAGCCTTTTGGCTCTGACCTTTTCTGCTACTGTATTTGAGAACCAAAGTGGTTTCCTTCTTCTTTTGCACTTCCTTTTCTGTCTAACACAATGGGATGTTGCTTCAAGTATTGCATCCTTAATGCTTGCCCACTTTGCCTGTACCCCTCACCTGTGTTCTTTTGCCAGGGCTATCTTAACTCTGTTGGCCATCTTATCAAAGTCAGCTCCTCTGAAGTCCCATATTTTTGCCTTGGAATGGGATGATTTAGATGTAGTAGCCAAATTGAACCATACCATGTGATGGTCACTGGCCACCAGGTGACCTTCTACCTGGAGATCTGGATCCTTCTTAGTTAGTCAGTACTAGATCTAGGATAGCCCTGTCTCTTGTGGGTTGCTGTACCAGTTGTTTGAGGCCCTCCCCTGCAGGGAATCCACTATGAGTCTAATTCTGGCAGATGTTCCTGCTGGTATTGACCAATCTGTATCTGGCATGTTGAAGTCTCCCATTATCAGAACCTCCCTTTAGCTGTCATGTTTTGTATATCTTCTAACAGTAATGTGTCTATGTCCTCCCTCTGGGCTGGGGCCTTAGACAACCCCAGTTCTTATGGCTGTCCCATTTCCTGTTTCAGGGTGACCCACAGTTCTTCTGGCTCCTTATGTGTATTCTGAATTTCTGTAGCTTTGATATTTTCATTAACATACAGGGCCACTCCTCCCCCTTTGCACCTCGGTCTCTTCTGAACAATACATAGCCAGGTACTGAAGTCTCCCAAGTGTGGTTACTGGTAAACCACATCTCACTAATTGCTACTATGTCCAGTTTAGCCTCTGACATTATTGCCTGCAGGTCTGGGATCTTATTTCCAGGCTGTGAGCATTGTGTACATGATTTTCCATTGGCCAGATTTTGGTGTGTTAGTTGTTGGGTGAAGTTTGGCATTACCCTGTGCATCGTATGGGAGACAAACCTTTTCTTACCTGGTGATGCAAATGAACGGCAAACACGCTGAATTCCTGTTTGACCACTAGCTGAGGGGAGGGGGTGTTCTTCCCATTCAACGTATGGGGTGCTGCACCCCTCTCCCCATTTGCTAGTTTAAATATTCTGCAAAGACGTCAAACTTCTGCCCCAATGCACTGACTCCCTCTTTAGTCAGATGCAGTCCATCAAATTTAAAGAACTTTCGCTCCCAGAACTGTTGCCAGTTCCTTACAAATCTGTGTCCTTTTTCTGGCACCAGTCCTTGAGCCACATGTTTAGCTCCCTATCTCCCCTTCTGACCTTCCGTCCATCTGCTCCCCTCTCCCAGACTGGCAGGATCTCAGAAGGAGATGCCGGATGAAATAGATGATAGTTTGTCACCCAGCCTAGTCAGGTGTTCCTTGGTCTCCACAACTGACCGGCTGGCGAGATCATTAGTCCCTATGTATACTAGGACATCAATGTTTTCTCCTGCTTTGTGAACAATTTTAGCAATGCGGTCAGTGTCTCTCCATGCTGATGTACCTGGGAGACATCTGACCATCACCCCTGGCTGGAGATGGGTATCAACTCCCCGAATCATGGAGTCTCCTATGATCAGAAGTTTTTTGGATTTCCTTTGTGCTTGTTTAGTTTTGGTTCCTGATTTGGGTGAGTTTTGTTGTGCTAGCTCCTGTGCCACAGTGTTCTGCTCTGCAGTGTCTTCTGCCTCTTTATTTGATTTCAGAGATAGAGGCAGATACCTGTTTGTAGTGTTTATATGGTTTTTGGAGGCAATGTGATGGAGAGCAGAGAGTGATGGGGCATCTGATTTGCTCCTCCTAACCACCTGCCAACCTCCTGGACCAACTACCCTCTGCGGTTGAGGTTTTTCTGTTGGATGCTGGGAAATGGATGGTGGTTCTTATAATGTATTTCCTCTTCAATATGAAATTTGAGGCGTGCAATCTCTGCCCATGCTGCCCGGAGCTGAGCCCTAAGATCTCCAAAGGCCCAGCATGTAGGACAGTGTCCTAAATCCTGTAAGACTGTCCTTCTGAAAATTGTTCCACAGTACCTGCAGTTAATGAAATCCATTCCAAATAAGTTGCTGGGTTTGTAACCTAGTCAGAGTAATTAGAAGGAAAAAAGGAAAAAATGCAAGTAATGGTTTAATTGTGCTTTGTTTAACTTGTTATAACAAGTTAAATTA
This sequence comes from Neoceratodus forsteri, assembly GCA_016271365.2. Classification (NCBI taxonomy): domain Eukaryota; kingdom Metazoa; phylum Chordata; order Ceratodontiformes; family Ceratodontidae; genus Neoceratodus; species Neoceratodus forsteri. The sequence goes on from CM028129.1 coordinate 511,665,547, forward strand.
CTAGTGCCCCTGTAAATGAGATCACCTTGTGGAGGCCCCACTGATCCGCCCTTCCTGCTCTGCCACAGGAAATGTCACAACTGTGGTACCTTATAAAAGGAGGTAGTGGGGTGGTTGGGGATGGGTGGGTGGCTGGGCCCTTCCCCTGCCTAAAAAGAAGAACCACGGACGAAAGAACAAGGAGGTAAGAGCAGAAACAATCAGTCAACAACAAATGCAGTAACCCTGAAAGCTTATCCTAATGTTAGATAAAACTGTAAAACCTGTAGAGCACCACCTGTAATAATTTCAGAGAAGATATACCCTGTAAGAAACACTTTGCTCCAGAGAAAAATAAAGCAGTAACAGAAGATATACCTTGCAAAAGACAATTTGAATCAGAAGATTACAGCAGTAATCTGTTAGCACACACCTGTAGGCACACCTTGTAATAATGCAGAAGAAGGTATACCAGCAACAACAATTTGAATCAGAGAAAAATAAAGCAATTAAATGTTAGCAACAAACAGTAGCAATCCCTGTGAGTAGAAAATAAAAACACCACCACACAGTAAATCTGCTTAGCCAAACTAAGTCTTAATCCTTCTCCCTTGCTCTGGTAAGTTTCTACTCTGCCTTTCAAGCAGTCTTAGAAGGAAAGAGCTCAGGTGAAGCTAGGTGCCTTGCCAGCAAACCAAGTCTTCTACTTCAAGATATGAACTAACTTGACTTTTTAACCCTTCTTTCTGTTGGAAATTACTGACAGTTTGCCAGCTCCACCCCCACATACACACCTAATCCTTTGGAAGAGCTGTGGGAGGAAAAGCAATTAGCTCCTTCAATGTGAGAAGGAGACTGAAACACCTCTGAGACAACAAACCTTTTCAACAAACAAGAATAAAATAAAACACAGTGTCAAACAGTAATTTTGCTTAGCCCAATGATAAAAAAGTCACTAAAATGTATGCTCCACCTGTAATACAGTAATTTCAGAGAAGATATACCTGTAAGAAACACTTTGCTCCAGAGAAAATAAAGCAGTAACTGAAGATATACCTTGCAAAAGACAATTTGAATGAGAAGATTACAGCAGTAATCTGTTAGCACACCTGTAGGCACACCTTGTAATAATGCAGAAGAAGGTATACCAGCAACAACAATTTGAATCAGAGAAAAAATAAAGCAATGAAATGTTAGCAACAAACAGTAGCAATCCTGTGAGTAGAAAATAAAACACCACCACACAGTAAATCTGCTTAGCCAAACTAAGTCTTAATCCTTCTCCTTTGCTCTGGTAAGTTTCTCTACTCTGCCTTTCAAGCAGTCTTAGAAGGAAAGAGCTCAGGTGAAGCTAGGTGCCTTGGCCAGCAAACCAAGTCTTCTACTTCCAAGATATCAACTAACCTGACTTTAAATGGGGTACTCAATCTTAACTATGGTAGCACTTCCATGCTACCATAATGTGTGTATATATGTATATATATATCTATATATAATAGTGGCGCGGTTTCGCCACTATAGTTTGGGTTCAGTTGTCACTTCTATGTTAAACTCAAAATTTGTGCATTAATAACTTTGGACCCATTCAACAGATGTTCCTGAAATTTGGTATGTGCTTTGGGGCATGGCAGATCTCTTGATATGCCAAATTGCGTTTTGGTCAGAATTATGGTCTTTGCATACAAAAACATTGAAAAATGCAAAATTATCAATGTTTTGGAGGCAGCTTTTGGGATTTTGGATGTGGCCCTGCATGGCCGTTGTGTGGTGTGCTACTCTGCGAGATGGCTCATTTGAAAGAGCTTTGGTGGCTGAGCATGCCGCTTTTCATTTGATAAACTAAAATATTAAGGCATTCAAAAGTTATGCCACTTTTAAATTCCCATTATAAGTCAATGGGAAAATTTATATGAATGTTTTGCAAACAAAGAATGGGGTTCTGGCCATCTGGTCCCACCTCGTGATCAAAGAATTTGCAGGCTCGAGGTTCAAGAATCTTTGTCCCCGAGAATTTTAAGAATTCTTTGATCGTGAGGTACGCCATTTTGTTTTTAAATTTCTAATTAGAAAAACAAATATCTCAGCTCAGGGGTCACTTCTGAAGTAAAACTTGGATGGGTTTTACTCAGGGGACTCTGCTCTATCAAGCTATGCCTTTGGTTTCATCCAAATTGGTCAAAAAATAGAGTTATAAGCTTTTAAAATCTTAATTCACGGCTCACTAATGATCTTTGATCACGAGCCCGCAAATTCTTTGATCGCAAGATTCTTTGATCACGATCGTGCATAGTGAGCGAGGGATGGGATTGCCAGATTTAAACATCTATTTTCTCAGCCCAGGGGTGCCCTATGAAGTTAAACAAGGGTGGGTTTTGCTCAGGGGGCTTCTTTCTTCCTGATCTGAATAAAATCAATACTGTTTGCAATATTCCTGGTAGTCTAGCGGCCCTCTCGATGTTCATAAAAAAATAATGTTCTACATATCCCTGGTAGTTTAGAAGCCCCCCCCCAATGAGTATACAATAAATAATGATTTGAATGTCCCTGGTAGTCTAGCAGCACCCCCATCTGTACAAAAAAATTATGTTTTCCTTATCTGTGGTAGCGTAGTGCCCCCCATCTGTATAAAATTTATAGTGTTCTGTATATCCCTGGTAGTCTAGTGGCCCCCTCAATGTGCATTAAATTAATAATGGTCCTTGTATCTTTTATTTTTATTTATTTAGATTTTGTTGAAGGGGTAAGTGCACTAGACAAATCCTGCCTATTTTCAGGCACAACCCGGGGGAGGGGGATACAGATGAATGGCAACTGACCTTGAACCAGATGAAGCTGCTGGTGGTATTTTTTGTGAATGGAGGAAATTTGGCCATTGCACTGGGGAAATTCCCCTGCTCTTTTTGAGAAGTGCCATGGGATCTTTAACATCCACCTGAACTACCACCAGAACAGGCAGATGGGACCTTGGTTTAACATTTCATCCAAAAGACAGCACCTCAGGAGTGCAGCATCCTCCTCATCCTGCACTACAGTGTCAGTTTTGGGATATTAACCCAAGTGCCTGCTGTAGGGATAGAACCCACAGCCTACTGATCTCCTGGCCTCAGAGGTGAGTGTGCTACCTGCTGAGCCACTGACACTGCTATCTCTGGTAGTCTAGCAACCCCCCTCGATCATAATAAAATACATTCTGATCTCCAATTCCCTGGTAGTCTAGTGTCTACCCCCTCCCAGCCATGCCAGCCCACCCCCACCCTTCCCCAGCACCTCTTTGCATTAGTGCTGCTAATACATCAGTCATGCTGGTCATGGAAGTGAGAGGTGGGCTGTGCCAGTCAGCCTGCTGGGGAAGGGGTGAGGGTGCTGGGTGGGCTGGCATGGCTGGGAAGGGGCCACTAGACTACAAGGGAATTGAAGATCGGAACGTAGTTTAAAATTATTGGAGGGGATGCTAGACTACCAGGGATATGGGTAACAATATTAATTTTATGCAGATTGGGGGGTGCTAGACTACCAGGGATATGAGGACCATTATTAATTTAATGCACACGGGGGGCCACTAGACTACCAGAGATATGCAGAACATTATTTTTTTATGCACATGGGGGGCCACTAGACTACCAGGGATATTGAAAAGATTATTGATTTTATTCAGAGCAGGCAGATGAAGCCCCCTGAGCAAAACCCACCCTCATTTAACTTCCTAGGGTACACCTGGGCTGAGAAAATTGTTTTTTTAATCTGGCCATCTTGTCCCACACTCTGTGTTCATGAGCGTGCAATTTCTTTGATCGTAAGCCTGCAAATTCTTTGATTGTGATTGTGCATCGTGAGTGAGGGATGAGATGGCCCGATTAAAAAGTCAATTTTCTCAGCCCAGGGGTGTCCTAGGAAGAAAAATTAGGGTGGATTTTACTCAGGGGGCTTTGTTCTAAGGAACCGTTGAGGTGGCTTACAGCAATTCTTTGAATTTTTAAATTACAACAGTTTTTATTCTTTGGTCGTGACCCTACAAATTCTTTGATCGCGAGCCTGCAAATTATTTGATTGTGAGATTCTTTGATCATGATCATGCATCACGAGTGAGGGACGGGATGGTCAGATTAAAAAATACATTTTCTCAGCCCAGGGGTGCCCTAGGAAGTCAAATGAGGGTGGGTTTTGCTCAGGAGGCTTTGTTCTGTCAAACCATGGCAGTGGTTTACCACAATTACTTAAATTTTTTGATATATAGCATTTTTTAGTTTTTGTTTGTGAGTGTGGAAATTCTTTGATCACAAGCCTGCAAATTCTTTGATCTTGAGATTCTTTGATCGTCATCTTTGATCGTGAGGGGGGGACAAGATGGCCAGATTTTTTTATAATGGAATAGATACGGAAATTTTACCAATCTTTAATGTTGAATATCTCAGAAACAGTTTGGTGTTTTTACTTTAAATTTGGAGGGTGTTTACGGCATGTCCTGTAGATGTGAATTATGGTGTTTATGTGTCAGAGGGAAAATATATATAAATATATATATTATATATATATATATATATATATATATATATACACACACACACACACATATATAAACAGTGTCAGTGGCTCAGAAGGTATCACACTTGCCTCTGAGGCCAGGAGATCAGAGGGCTCTAAGTTCAGTTCCCACATCCGGCACTTGGGTTAATATCCCAGTACTGACACTGTAGTGCAGCATGAGAGGGGTGCTGTACTTTCAGATGAGACATTAAATTGAGGTCCCATCTACTTGGATTGGTGGTAGTTCAGGTGGATGTTAAAGAACCCATGGCACTTATCAAAAAGAGTAGGGGAATTTCCCCAGTGTCCTGGCCAAATTTCCCTCATTCACTAAAAATACCACCAACAGCTTAATCTGGTTCAAGGTCTGTTGGCATTCATCTGTATCCCCCTTCCCTGGGTTGTGCCTGAAAATAGGCAGGATTTGTCTAGTGCACTTACCTGGTCAACAAAAACTAAATAAATAAATAAATATTCATTGCAAAAAACTACATTTATGCACCATTAGGGTTGCAATATCAAAAGTAGGGAAATTTGACCTTAAAGTTCCCAAGCATAAAACCGCACCCTCACTGTGCATGCAGGGACAGGCATGATGCATGTGTTTTGGTGTTTTGAACCCCAATGATCATCCCATTGTCCTATACTATGCCTATCTTACCTTACTCATGGAATGGGGTGAGCATTAGAGTTCAAAGCACCAAAACACATTCATCATGCCAGTCCCTGCATGCATTGCAAAATCTGATGCCCCCAGTGTGTCCCTCAACCCCCGATTAGGTAAACACAACTGACAGTGTTTACCTAGGGGCAGTAATTATTGAATTTCAGCCATTTTTGTCTACCGCTAACTGAAAACAAGATGGCGGCAGCTTGCAAACAAAAACCAGAGCTCAAAAAGCTTTTTTTTGCTTTCGTTAAAACTTTAAAAAGCTTTGATGGTGCACATATATTTTTCCCACAGGCTATAATGGGAAACTTAAAACTTTAATAACTATATATTCATTGCAAAAAACTTTGTTAATGCGCCAGTTAGAGTTGAAGCAACAAAAGTACGGAAATGGGGCATTAAGGCCTCCAATCCTAACACTGTGGTGTGCCTTGGGGTCATCAGCCCTAACTCTCACCTCATTCCATGTGTAAGGAAGCTGAGATGGTACAGTATAGGAGAATAGAGTGAGAGTTAGGCCCGATGACCTCAAGGCACACCCCAACACCTGTTGGTGTGTGGAGGGTGGGGGTGTGGTGGGGTGATATGGGTGGGTGATTGTTAGGATTGGAAACCATAATGCCCCATTTCCCTACTTTTGTTGCTTCAACCCTAACTGATGCGTTAACAAAGTTTTTTGCAATGAATTTCCTTTCTTTTTGAGAAAGTGTAATCTTACCCTTATATATTTATGGGAGCACAGGGCCATCTGGGCACTGCACTCTCATCAGTCTATAGTGTGTTATGCTTACACAGTGCCCCAAGTGCAGGGCCCTCCGGGTTCTGCACTCCTATGTAATCATAAGTGCATAGACATTGAGCAGTGTCAAAATCCCTTTTTGTGAGGTGTCAAATCACTTTTCATGAGCCCTAAATCCCTTTTTGCACTGTGCAGCTATCCAAAAGACTGAACTGAGCATTCTCAGAACCTGAAGTTGCAAAATTGAATAGCTTTGTAATGGATTAATATTTTTTCACCAAACCAATGCTGGCTTGTTCTTTGAGGAAAGCTCTTTATACTCTGAAAAGTTCAGACTGCAATTCCAAATAGTGTGGCAGTAGCATGATGAGGAAAAAGCAGCCATAAAAAGGAGGAAAAAAGTGACTTTTACTGTTTTTTCACTATTTGCAGCATGAAATCGGCAAATCTGATCAAAACAAAACGTGATGCATCAAGAGATCTACCCCACAGGACAGAGCATACCAAATTTCATGCAAATCCATTGAACAGTTGCAAAGTTATTAACGTGCAAAATTGAGGTTTAACATTAAACTGCCTACTCAACCCTAACTATTGTGGTGCTGTCACGCCACTATCATATACATATATATATATATATAGATAGATATATAGATAGATAGATAGATAGATATGCAATAGGTGTGGAGATAAACAGAGTGTGATAAATCTGTTTATTTGACTCACTGTGTGTATAAATTTATTGATACACGCAGTTACTCATTTATACACACAGTTGCTATGTCACAGATCTCTTCAGAATTCATTTAGAATGTTTGGCCTCAGAAACAGTACTAACCATATTCAAATGGGAATAACTTTAAAACAAAAAAAAGATAGCTTGCTACTGTGAGCACGAAAATTGTTTGGCACAAAATTATCTATAAAATGAGTAGTGTTTCATTTATAGATACCTTACAGATTTTTTATAATTAGCAAAAAAACAGAAGAAAATTAAAGTTTTTGTTCACTTTTTTGACAAACATATGTGAATAACTTTAAAACAAAAAAATGATAGCATGGTACTGTGAGCACAAAAAATGTACAGCACAAATATCTGAGTGGTGTTTCATTTATAGATCCCTTTTAGTTTTTTTTATCATTAGCAAAAAACAGCATAAAATTCCATTTTCTTTTACTTTTTTTGACAAAAAAATGTGAATAACTTTAAAATGAAAAAGGTAGCATGGTACTGTGAGCATGAAATTTGTTCAGCAAGAAGTTTTCTACAAAATGAGTGGTATTTCATTTAATAGCAACCACTATGCTAGACGAACATACTCTAGGAAAGTTAACCAAAACTCCCAGAATTTACCATTAAAAAAAAGATAAACAATCAAAACCAAATGTTCCTGCACTGATAGAAAGCATCCCTATTGCATAAATGAAATATACATATTGGTGAGCTTAGATAATGATTGCTCTGACTTATTTGTGTTGTCGACTGGCATTCTCATTCGTGGCTTACGCCACTCGTGAGGTTTCCTGAGGTCAAACAGCACCTGTGTAGATAAATCATTTATCTGACAGCTCACCATTGTGTGTGTGTATGTATGTGTGTGTATATATATATATATATATATATATTTATGTAAAGGGGATGTAGATAAAAAGTGTCAAATAACAGCAGTATTTTTAGCTGGTCAGACCTACAGAGAGAATATCGCATTTATTCTCACTGTAGGTGATTTATTCTCACTGTAGGTAGTAACCAGACACAAACTGTATTCACCACAACTACTCAGAAAGCTTTTGATTGGTGGGAGCTGGGACCATGAGCAGTATAATTAGAATTCACCTGCTCACTTGCATTCTAGCTCCCACTAACAGTTTCATTTCTGTCCAGCAGCACACAGAACACTTTCACTTTCTCCCCAAAATCTTTTTTCAGAACACATATAGCCCTTGCAGAAGTTACTCAAAAAAATACAAACATAACATGTATCCAACCTACCCCCAACCCCCATCTCAGATTTACAGACTTTTTTTTAAAATCCATGCAGCACATTTAAACTATTCCACCATCAACTCCCCAGTCTCCATGAACAGAGCTGCTCCAAACACTCCACTGGCACAACACCACATCACATTAAAGCTTTTAAAGCAGTTTTTCTTTTTTTTCCTTATCCCTGCACATTCTACCTAACACATTAATTTCCACCTGCAACTTACTGTCATCAACACCACACCACAGCATACTTCAAAGTATATGTTAAATAACAGACTTCAGTTGTGGGCCACTTCCAATTCTAAATCTCCTCAGTGTCAAACCGGCATTCACACTGAGATGTTTACTTTGTTTTTTCTGTTTTATTGTTTTCTTATTACAGTTCAGTGCTCTCACAACTACAGAACATCACTTCCTCCCTTCCTTCCGGCACCTAACTAGTCTACCTCTTACCGGCTTGGAGAACATTCTTTCTTGACACCTACCTCCTCAACACTACTCAGCTCCTCCACACAGTATTTCCTCACTGCATCAAACCGCTGCCGAAAGCAGGATCAGCCAGATCACTCCTCAGAAAAGCAGGATCAACCACATACCTTACACCTCAGACAATTACTTTACAAATAAACAAAACACAACCTCAAAACAGCAACTTGTAGTGCTGCCACCGCCATGTTTTTAAAACTACTGTATTAAACCCACCCACACACAAAACTGTAGCCAATCAGATGATACGCTGCCAACTGGTAGCCAATCTAATGCTGAACTGCCAGCAAAAAGCTTCCAGTATTTCTAGCTATTTCTACAAACCACAAACAGTGGATAAACAGCAACTCTGTATATATATAAATATTAAAAACTTGAAAAACACAGACCAAAAAAAGAAAAACTCACTATTACATAGATTGAATATGCAGTGGAGCTACTGGAAATATCACTGATATTTCCCCTCCTGCAGTTTGACCTTGTGACCTCACTCGTGGCTCCGCCACTCGTGAGGTCATAAGGTCAAACTGAACTTAGGAAAATATCAGTGTTATTTCCAGTAGCCTCATTGATATCCTATATATACTGTATATATATATATATATATATATATATATATATTATATATATATATATATGCAAACACTTCGTTAATGCATTATTTAGGGTTCTTTTACAGCAAAAAGCAAGGAAATTAGATTTTTGGGTTCCACCACTAAGTATATATATATATAACATTTTGTGGTGATTTGCATATACAGCCCATGATGGTTTCCATTATGGGGGTACGTGATTTTGTATTATATATATATATATATATATATATACACGTGTGCCTTCTCATCTTTTCTGGGCCCTTCCTCTGGAATGCACTACCCTCTACTGTTCTGACCTGTACCTCTCTCTTTTCTTTACTCCTTCAAGAATTCTCTTAAATCCCACCTATCTTCTCCTCAAGTTTGCACCTTTAACTAATAGTTTCCCATTCCTACTCTCCAACTCATGTCTTCTCCCTCCATTGCCCAATCCTGCTCCCTTCCTCACTCGGCCTTGCAACCTCTCCAGTGAGTTGCTCATGGGGTTACTCTGATTGCATCGTGTCCTACTCTGTTAACAGTCTACTTCCTTGCCCTAGTCCCCTGTTCTGCTTGAATCACTTGCTGACAATTTTGCACTGTTTGAACTACTTTCTGCATTTATGTAATTATATATAGTTGTAGAACATTGCCTAAGCGACTTGTATTTATCTGCATAACTTGTTTTGCAGCATCTGTACTCACTGTATTATTTGTATATAATGAATATGTCTTGTATTATTTATATACTCCTTTTTTTACATATATTGTGCTGTATGTTCCATTGTACACGTTTCTTTGCACACTTATCTTTCTTTATTTTGTATTCTCTGTAATCCCCCTCTACCCTCCCCTAGGTAGCCCCTGAAAAAGGCTTTTTTTGTCTTAGTTGGCATACTCGGTTACCAAAATTCAAATAAATAAACAATAAATAAATATATATATATATATTATATATATATATATATATATATATATATATATATATATATTAGAGGCAAAACACTCCATTTAATGCATTAGTTAGGGTTGTTCCACAGCGACAAAAGTAAGGAAATTTGGTGTTGGTTGAAACCCCACCCGGACACCTCCAGCCTGCCCCCCCAACCGGCATCGGGGTGCGCATTGGGGTAGTCGGCTCTAACTCTCACCCCATCACATGTGTAAAGAAGCAGAGGTATAGGAGAATGCAGTGAGAGTTAGGACCGACGACTGCAACGCGCACTCCGATGCCGGTTAGGAGGGCGGCTGGAGGTGTCTGGGGGGTTTCAACCCTAACACTGAATTTCCTTACCTTTGTTGCTGTGGAATAACCCTAACTGATGCATTAAATGGAGTTTTTTGCCTCTAATTTCCCTTCTTTTTGAGAATGATGACAAGAAATACTGAATGTAATGTGGCGGCGGGATGTCTTGTGACATAGTTACAGGAACAGCAATGCAAACACAAGGAGGAAATGCAAATGGTAACAGTAATGAAAACACAAAGGCAAATGACAACACAAAGGGTAACACACATGGTGGCGCACACAGGAACGGTAACACTAACAGGTACATAAACGCAATGTGAAACAGTAACTGTAACAGTAACAGAAGTGCATATCCTCTTTTTGCTGGGGAACTGCATAGAGGAACATGGTGTATACAAAGAATGTATGCATTGTAATGGCAATGGAAGCTTAAAATTAGCCTTGGAAGTACTTCGTAGTAAATATCTCAGCAACTGTACGATGTAGAAAAAAAATGTCAATTTCACAGAAATCATTATTTTCCTGCCTACTTTTTGTACTACATAGCCCATAGGGCTATGCAACTTAATGCAGCTTGTGATAAAAAATCTGTGTCTTGCACCATTTTCGAGATACAAGCCCTGAAAGGCGTGGCATACGCCACCATGTTAGTATATGGGAAAAAGCATCAAATTTGGAGTACCGTAACTTTGGAGGCGTACAATATTTTTTCACCAAACCACAAAAAGGTACATCTGTGACATGTTGGCTGCCATCCCTCCAAATTTCAGGCCAAAAGACCTAACTGTTCTTTTGCAGCAAGGTGGCAAAGAACTCTTGTCATTTTGGCCATAGTGTTGCAAAGTACTTTTGTGATTTACGAAAGCTTTCGCACAGATTTGCGAAAATGTCATGAGCACGATAGTACTTTGCGAAAGTACTTTTTCCAGAACTTTGAAAAACATATTTCTGGGATGTTTAATCCCTAAGTAAAGACATGGCTAGCATCATCAGGCTCCGACTAGGTGAACACAAAAAGAATTGTGTCCCTAGATGGTCCCAAATTTAAATGCCGAGCAATTTTCTGATCACCAACTGAAAACAAAATGGTGTATTTGTGAAAGTACTAGGGCCATTTGCGAAAGTAAAAAGTGCATTTGCGAAAGTGTCAAACTTTTTGTTAACTTTTCCCATTGACTTATAATCGGAACTTGTGTTTTGAATAACTTTTGAACTGTTTAATATTTTTTCATGAAATCTTCAAAAGGCACATCAGGCACCCTGGCTGCACGTTCCCTGAAGTTTTTGTACTGGTCATGCAAACTGTGCAATCTGTAGGCGAGAGCAAAGAAATCACAAAAAAGCATAATTGCGCAATTCGTTGTTGCTTAATAACTCCTCAGCGGTATATCTGACTGGTACGAAACTGGGCAGATCCCAAGATCTACCATGCCCAACTGTGCATACCAAATTTCAGGCAAATCCATTAACAGTGGCAAAGTTATTAAGGTGCAAAATTTGACCCTTTAACCTTAAAAGTGCTTCTCAACCCTAACTATGGTAGCACTACCGTGTTACCATAATATGTATATATACACACACATATATAAAATGTATAGTAGAATGTTGTTCTGTATAGAATTCCATCCCTTTCAAAATGCTGTTCTACCACAATTCCAAAGGTCATGGAATGCAATTCTACTTTGGTAGAACAGCATTCTAGAACCTCAAGAAACTGCATGAGTCAGTTTCATTTTGAAAGCAAAAGAACTCATGCACACATACTTCACACAGTACTATACACTATATAAAATACAGGATGTGCAACTCTATGCACAACCAGTGTGTTCAGCCACCTCAGGGTCCTGATTCCCATGGACCTCTCAAGCTTTGCTCTCGAGGTCAGAGGGAATCAGAACCCCTCTGTGGCACAACACACAGGTTGTGCATAGTTGTCCATCCAGTATTCTGCAAGGGAATGTGGCATTCCTTGGGGTTGTCAACTGTAATGTTCCCTGAGCAAACAGCATTAGACATTATCTCCTTTCTTCAAGCAAGTCCCACAGACTGTATTTGCAACATGTGGCAAGACATACTTCTCTACCTTTGAAGTGCGTATCAATATAAAACACCAACTTGGAGTTGTACCTTGTGTTTCAGACAGGAGGCTAGCAGCTGGGGGAGAACATTAGGGTGGACAACCTCAAGGAAGACCCATCATTGATTCATCAAGACTACAGACACCCAAAACCCTAATATTTTTTTTTTTTGTTGCTTGGGGTGGGGTGGGGATGGGGATTTAGGGTTGGAAGGCCTAATATCACTTTTCCCTACTTTTGTGGTGTTAATTTGAACCCTAACTGGTGCATTAACAAAGTTTTTTTAAATAATTTTCATTTTTTTTAAGATAGAATTATATCTTTATTCATGCAGGGCCCTTCAGGACCTGTGTGAAGAGATGCAGATGTGGGCCCTGCATCATTGGAGGACTCTGTACATCTACAGAAGTGCAGGGCCCTTGTGTGCCCTGTACTTTCATGCAGCAATCGATGTCAAGAATTCAGGGGGTTGTCTGGTGGGCTGTAAAAGCACAAGGTCCTGTGGGCTCTGTGTTTCTGTGTGGCTGCAGATATGGACACATGGATTTATGTGATGTGGATGACTCCCTGAGGGCGAGTCCCCACAAATCAAAGGGAAAGCAGCCGACCTTGTGAAGGGTGACAGCAAATATGGGGTGAGTGCATGACAAGGGTGACAGCAAGGGGACAGGGGTCAAAAGAGTGACTCAGGAACATGGGAAAGATGAGTGGGCACCTGTATCAGGTGGCACCACTCAACTGCTAGGCTCAGTGTCAGCCTGCTGTGCCTATGCTAATCATGTGCAGGTGACCTGCAACAGGGGGCAGTCCGCACATGGCAGGGCAGACCACGGTAGGCAGTAGCAATGCTAGGCGGCATTGTGGTAGGCCACCCCATGCCTGTTCACACATGGAAGGTGAAGTTGTGTGCCAGGCCATGGAGGTAGTCATAATGGCTCCTTGTGGTGTATCCAGCAACCACAGCGGTGATAGGGGTGTTCAGGTCCCAGTACTGGTGCCGGATCTGAAGGGCCTCAGCCACAGAGACCAACTGCTTGGACCAGACCATGCTCATCCACTCCTCCTTTCAGAGGCAGTCAAGCAGTCTCCAGATGCGGGGGTGGCACAATCCGATCCTGATGTTGAATGCCCTGTGCCACCCCTCCACAGCATTATTTATCCTGGCCAGGCCCTGTATGGTCACCGCATGGCAGTTCCACTGCTCGATTGGGAAGGTGGCACATCTGTGGCTGGACCATGCACTGGGGCAACCAATTCAGGTGTCCACGAAGTAGTAGAGAATTGGCTATAGCACTTCCTCATTCTATTTCATGTACTCCCATTCCTGCATCTCCTGGAACATGGCTGGCACATTGGATGGTGGTATGAATGCCAATGCCAGCAGCATCCAGAGTTGTAGGGCAAGGTCTGGGTCTGTGGAATACCTCTGCAGGACCCCTGGAAACTGCTATATTTTGTGCCAGATGGCTTGTAAGAAATGGAAAAAGCAGCCCGGATGGTGGTGTCCGGGAAGACGGTGGACACAGCACGCCAGTTGGCATGCTCAAAGTCCAGCAGCACAGAGGTGGGTGCTAGTGCAGGACTGTGTATGCGAAACTGGCCCAGCAGCTATGTGTATGTCTTTGCCCTCCTGGTGCAGGTGAGGGCATACACAGCTTGCAGGACTGCACCTGACTGGACAGCATGTATGGTGTACAGCTGCATGAACAGTGATTGGCATGCCTGAAAGGTGCCATCAATGAAACAGTCAGGCAGTCTGCCAGCTGCTGCAGACCCCGGTTCGTGGCATATATGACCGGCTATTCTCACTCCCAGCTACTATCATACAGCAGGAGCCATCCCCCATCCCCTGTCACAGTGAACTCAGCTGGTATCACAAGGTGGGTGACCATGGCTGGTGTAGTGGGCTACCCCTGTGCCACATGCTGCATGCACTGTATGGTTCAGCGCAGTAGTCACACCCCTGGCAATTGACCTGCAATGGCCGCTGGTATCCCTGACGTGCTTGCTGCCATGACCTGTGATGTGCTGTCCATTGTTTGCCATGCCATGTCCTGCAGCGTTCCAAGTACATGGCACATGCCAACATCCACTGCATCTGGGGCATGGTTGTGCTCCCATATGGAGGCCACTACATTGTTGTCCACTGTGTGCAGGTGGGCAAGGCAGTTGTACCTGCGGGCCTCTGTGCACCACCAATACACATTTTCAGGACCTGCTTTGTCCCTGTGGTATACATAGCTGTTGTGCATGGCTAATGGTTTGCCTTGCTGGCTTTGCATAAATTGCACGGACATCCTCGACATAGGATGGTGGTTCTGTGGCTACTGTGCATGTTCCCCCTTTTGTGGGAGGTATGCTTCCCCTGCCCACTGCTGTCTGCAGCTGCCCCTTCCTGTCCAGCCATGTTGTCTGGGGTCATGTTACTGGCCCCACCCCATGTCCTGTGGACACCCCCTGGAGCCTTGGTGTGGTCCCTGTCCTGCCATGGTGAGTACCTGTATATTCAGTTCTGTGGTGTGATGTTGTGCCAGTGGGGGGGATTGGTCAGTACCGTGTCTGCAATGCTGATTTGTCTCACTGTACAGTTGTGCATCAGAGGCCATGCCACCTCTGTGTTATGGTCTGGTGCTCCTGTTATTCAATGTCTCTGCCACCTGGTGTGTGGCCAGCACTGTGGCCCAATGCTGGTGCTCGCTCCACGACCTCTCAGGCCAGTCTGGGTCACTGTGCGGTCCATTTCCTCATGGGGTTTCTTCCATGCTGGCTTGTGGAATGCCTTGCTCTTGTGCTGGCATTCAGTGATCCTGTGCAGTTGCTCATCCAGCTGCCACTGTTTCTGCCTCACCCACTGATACCCAGCTCCTGTTATGGCACTTATCGTGGCTGTTATCCTGACACATAAGGCAAAGAGTCCATCTGTCAGCCAATGCACAGGGCACTCTGCCACTCATGGGTGCAGAGGTGCAGGGCCCTATGCCATGTGAACAGTTGTCTTCGCTATATGGTAGCCGAGTTCATGTAGACAATGATGCAGTTTTCATTCCTTGGCTGGGGGTCACATAACAGCAGCATCCCCCCACCCTCATCCCATCCAGCTGGGTTACTAAGCTCACCTTGGAACTCATCTCACTGGCATGGGATCATAAAGCATACCTGCTGGGGTCAAAGCTGGCACTGCAAGCAAAGTTTCTTTAACAATTATATATTGGCCCAGATATTCAGAAGGGTTGCACATGGTGCAACAGTGTTGCACCATGCACAACTCACTGATGCACCCCGGCATGATATTCAAACAGGGATAGTGCCTGGCACAAATCCCGATGCGCTGAGTGCATCAGTAATGTATGTGGTGCAGGAAGGGGGGGTGTGCCCATGCATACTCCGCACATCCCGATATTCAGCCCGGGTTTGTGCTGAGGCCATGAATGTACAACCCCTACTTGCGCTGCACACAGTTAAACCAAAAAAAAAAGGAACAACAGCTGGCTACCCACAGGTGAGCTGCCATATTGCAAGGTGCAACACAGCAGCTGCCACCTGAGCTCTGGCTGCACCTTCGTGGCAGTGCCTCCCATGCCCGATCATAGGCATCTGTGTAAAAATATAAGTCCAATATCCCTGGTGGTCCAGTGGACCACTTGCAGCCCAATCGCGGGCTTCAGTAAAATTAAAATCATTCCTATATCTCTGGTGGTCCAGTGGACTGCTTGCAGCCTGATCGTGGGCTTCATTAAAATTAAAATCATTCCTATATCCCTGGTGGTCCAGTGGACTGCTTGCAGGCCGATCGTGGGCATATGTAATAATAAGGAGAGCTCCACAGTACCCCCTTTCCCATCCAACCACTGGGCCCCACTCCCCGCTTCCCCGTCATGGCGGGTGGCGGGACCCCCGCCTCTTGCCCACTACCCACCAGCTGACAGTGTGCGGTAGGGCTGTGCCCATTGACTCCCAGCATGAGCCAATGGGCATGTAGCCCATACCATACCACTACAGTTCAGATATGTGAATGGATCCATTCACATATCTGTACTGTGTAGTATATGGGCTCATGGCCCATTGGCTCATGCTGTGGACCAATGGGCACACAGCCCTACTGTACACTGTTAGTCGGTGGGTGGTAGGTGGCAGGTGGGTGGGGTGCTGCTGCCCGCCACTGACTGGAGGAGGGTGGTGGGGCCAACGGTAGGTGGGAGGGTTACCGTGGGAGCCTCCTTATTATTACACATGCCCGCGATCGGGCTGTGAGTGGTCCACTGGACCACCAGGGATATTGGACGAATGTATTTTTCAACCTATGCCCACGATCAGGCAGTGGGCACATTGCCGCACTGTGCAGGGAGCATTGGTCCCCGACGGCTGCAGCCTGGCAGGGCACCAGGCGCAAGTCACCGGGGATCAGCACACCTGCATGCATATGGGGCCATAATGATGTGCAAATGGCCCCATTTGTGCCTTGCATACATTATGGACCCATTTGCATGTGCACTTTGAATATTGCGGTTGTTGCGCATAGCGCAATCTGGAACTTGCGCCGCGCATCCCCTGCTACACTCTGGTCACTTGCGCTGGCACAGTGCCACTGTGCCATGCACACTGTGGGTGGCCAGGGTGCGATATTCAACGATGCTGTGCCATGACGCAGCTCTGTTGAATATCGCCCAGTCAATGCCCCTGTGCAGCCAAGTTACGCTGTGCCCAGGCTTGCACCACAGCCTGGTGCAGTCTGAATATCTGGGCCATTTTGTTTAATTCTGGCCCCCCAATTTTCCCATTGGTCATTTTATGACTCCCCTTATAATCATGGCATGTAACATTTATAGCAGATTTGCTAAAATGTCATTTCGCACCACAAGTGCGAAATCTTGTCTCATCCAGGATTTAAAAATTACAGCTGACACATATATGAGATGACGTGGGTAAAATGGCTATGTTGAAAGTTTTTATTCAGAATATTGAAAATTTGCAGTTATGAGTCAATGTTGAAATACTGCAATGCTCACTCATAACTTCGGCATTTTACTGTATCTGTACACCAGATTTTCAGCATAGCCTTCTTATCATCCCACTTCATGAGCCTGGTAGGTAAAAAGTGTCAAATCTCTGCTGAAATGGCATCCCATGCCCTTGAAATGTCATTCCACAGCACAGGTGCAAAAACACATTTTAGCTAGGATTTGAAAAATGACAGTGGTCACGTTCATGAGGAGGTGTGAAGAAATGGCTATGTTGTAAATTTAGGGATTAAAATATTTAAAATCATGAAAGTTATGAGTGAGCATAGAAACATGTATGCTCATATCTTTGGCATTTTTGAATATTTTGACCCACAATTTTCAACATAGCCGTCTTATGTACTCATTAACAAGGGCAGTGAAAATTGTCAAACCCCACCCAAAAGGGGATTTCACAAAACAACCATGAAATCACCTTTCAGACCAGATTTGTATATTTTCACCAACACTGGTCATGAGGAGGGGGTACCAAAAAAAAAACTATGTTGAAAATTTGGGGTCACAGTATTCAAAAATGGCAAAGTTATGAATAAAAGTTGGAAATCCCTTTGAAATACATCAAACCTCCCTTACGTGATTTTCTCAGATCACAGTCATCAGTTCCAGCAGCAAGATGTGTCTTTGATCAGAGAGTGGATATCTACACTGTGGGACATGTTCAGGTGAGTGGGGGTGGGTGGGGCATGTTGGATGGTTGGTGCTGAGTGGGAGGTCAGGGTGAGGTAGCTGTGAGGTGTGGGGTCAGATTAGTGAGGAGCCATTTTCTTTTTTACAGGGTTTAAAGAAACCTTGAGGGGTGGTTTTCCTTATTTCAGAGGATATATTCAATCTGACACTCAGGATTTGGGACCCCAGTGTCAGACTCATGTTCAGATGCACCAGGAGTGCTCCCATGTCCTTAAGGGGAATGGAGGAGGGAAAGACATGGAGGGGAGGTGGGTCTGGACAAGAAGTGGTACCAGGGTGGGCACCTCAGTCTGCTGAAGAAAACATTAGTCTGATAGATAGATAGATGAACAGAAAGGCAGACAGATTGCCAGACAGTGGTGGTGTTGTGGGGGTAGATAACTAAACTGTCATTTGAGGTTAAAAAATTAAAAAGATCAACAAGGGGTGGTTTTCTTTATTGTAGGGGGAGAGAAGCCAACACTGGGGATTCAGCACCCCGGTGTTGGCATGATCTTTGGTGACACTGAATGTGGGGACCTTGGTGCCACAACCTATATATATAATGGGTGGAGGTATGTGATGGGGTCAGATCAGTGGGGGACCATTTTCTTATTTTACAGGTTATAGGAAAAAAGATCAGTGAGGGACAGTTTTCTTTATTACAGGGTGAGAGAAGCTGACAACGTGGATTGGGCACCCCATGTCAGGATGATGTTCAGTGGCAGTGGGCTGCCCATGTATTCAGAATGAGGCTGGCAGCCTGGAGGGGAGGAGGGCAGGAGAAGAAGTACCAGGGGTGGGCACCCCAGTCTTCTTATTATTTAAATTACAAAGAAAAAAACAACCTAAGGGGGTAGATGAGCTTTAGGGGAAGGGCAGAACGAAGCAGTTGGGGGGCACCCCAGCCACTTAACAGTAACAAAAAACAAAGATAGACAGATATGTACACAGTCTAAGGACAGTTCTTTCATGACATCACGTGAAAGAACAAAGGTTTTTTTCATTTGACAACATGAAAGAACTGTGAAAAAGACACCAAGTCCATCCTGTTCTTTTATGACCAGACCTACTTCCTTCATGAATCATGAAAGAATTCACAAAAGAAGAATCTCAGCTCATGAAAGAAGATAGTGGACTTATTTAGTTTTCCATTGTTCTTTCATGAGCTGACTTTCTTCTTTTGTAATCATGAAGGATCTCACGAAAGAAGAATCTCAGCTCAAAAAATATGGTGGATTTAGTTTTTTTCCTCATAATTCTTTCTTGAGCTGAGATTCTTCTTTTGTGTTCACCAACAGAAGAAGGCTGGTTCATGAAAGAACAATGTAAAATAAAAAAGAAGTCCACAGTCTTCTTTCGTGAGCCAAGAGTCTTCTGTCATGAGATGGAAATCTTCTTTCATGAGGCTCACGAAACAAAAATTTCAGCTCATGAAGCAAGCCTAAGTAAGGATTTGGGGGGTGTCTTAAAACCATATTTTGTGGCCATTTTCTGAAAAACAAAGTCCTAAATGGAGTTGAACTAGTCCTGTTTAGCTAGATTTATGTGTTTGTTTTTCTTCAAGACATCATTTTTATGGGGTTCCAGTTTTCAAAAAAAAAAAACAGAAACAAGATGGCTGCCATATGAAAGAAGATTTTTTCATTATGAGAAAAGAACTTCAGCTCACAGCAGAAGATTCTTTTTCTGTGAGCAGGAAATTCTTCTTTCATATGAAACATCTATCTGAAAGACCCTACTGAGCATGCTTAGAACAGACATTTCAAATACTTATAACAGTGGAACGGATTAACATTTGTTCTGATTAAACCATGAGTTTGATGCATTAGAGTTACTTTTTTCTTGATATATTATGGGTATTAAAATAGTGAATATGGTATTCAAGTTATTTGTACTTCCTAAAGATGAACCATCTATGTTTATTTCTTCTATTAGTACTATATAACTCAAAAACTAGTTTATCTATAACTGGTAGAGTTATTTCAGATATTTCTGAGCATAAATTTTATTTTGTGGATTTGTAGGGGACATCTGTCTATCCTTAGTTCATCCTTGAGGATATGGTATCTTATATAACGTTTCTAATGGAGCATCATTGCTTTCAAGAATGCATATTAATCTTTAGTGATTGAAACATATCCACCTTCATGCTCAGGCACAGACCCAGTGATGAACGTGAACAGGAACGCACAGGAACTCGGTTCCTGTACCTTTTTTGCAGCAGAAACGGAGTTCCTGTACTTCTTCCCACTGACACTTGAACTGAAATTCTTAAACCAGCAACAAAATTACAGTTTCTGGGTCTGTGGCCTGAAATCAGGGTTTCCATAACAACATTTGACTTGTACTACAATCCTATTTTCCTAGAAATACTTCAATGTCTCTAACTGAATTTACTAGGTGTCCAAACAAATAGATGTGTCTTGACACAGCTATCCTTCAGATTGAGAATCTTCATTCTGTATTTCATATTTACCAGTGCCTAAGTTCCTGTACTTCTTGTCTACCACTTACACCACTGCACAGACCATAATCAGTAGCACATTGATTGGAGACCCAAAGTATGTGGATTTACCTATTATATCACCAGGAATATGGCCATTCAAGCCCACCAATTTTTTTCCATACAAGTAAAAAAATTTTCCCCATTTTCATTTACAACCTTATCCTCAGATGCTCAACTCTGCTCAAGCTTTATTTATAAAAAATGCAATTCAACAAGTATCAAAGCGCTTGTACAATCATTTTAAAATACTGAAGTTACAAATATTAATAAATAATAAAATACGTATTAATAAAACAGTTCATCCAAGCTCTGAGAAGGCAAGATTAAAAAAATGCACCTTTAAAGCCAATTTAAAACTCTCCACAGTCAGGCACTCTGTTATCCAGTGAGGTACAGAGTTCCTCAGGGTCAGGGCCACAAACAGAAAAGACCTGGCACCCGAGGTCTTCAAACAGACCCTAGGAACCTCTAGCAATCCCTCATCAGCAGAGCAGAGTGGGAAAAGTGGGCAGTAGGGGCAAAGAAGGTCTTGCTCATAATGCAGACCCTGTTTGTGTAGGGCTTTATATGTCAATAAACCAACCCGAAGGTGTTCCTCCACTGAAAAGGCAGCCAGTGCAGGCCATGGAGCACAGGCGTGACTTGGCAAGATCTTTGTAAGCCCATCAGCAGCCTAGCTGCCGCATTCTGTACCAGCTGCAGGTGGTGGAAATCAACCCCTGGAAGCCCTAGGTATTGGACGTTGCAATAGTCAAGGCAGGAAGTCACAAAGACGTGGACCAGCATTGAAAGGTCATGCTTAATCCAGGTGATATTCATCAGATGATAAAATGAGGTCTTGACGATGGATGACACCTGAGATCTAAACATTAATCCATCATCAAAAATAATTCCCAGGTTTCGCACCAGGTCAGAGGTCATCAGCTGGCTGCCTCCAAGACAAAGCCCAGAAGGCCACACAGCTGGGAACCCCTCTACACAATGACCAGAGTCTACAGCCAATACCTCGGTCATATCAGGGTTCAACCTTAGCCAACTGACACTCATCCAGCCCTGGATCTCGGCGAGGCAGTTATTAAATGTCGAGATAGCACTATCCTCCTCAGGCACAAAGGGCAAGTATAGCTGAGTATCATTTGCATAGCAGTGAAAACTCAGCCCATACCACCTTACAATGTCTCCCAATGGCAGCATATACACCACAAACATCATGGGTTATAAAATAGAGCCCTGTGGCAACCCCATGATGTAGGGAGACCGGGTCGGAGGAAAAAATCCTCAACACCACTCTCTGAGACCTGCCAGTGAGAAAAGAATGGAACCACGCGAGGACTGTACCAGACAGTCCACAGATCAGCCACAGGTGCTCTAATAACACACCATGGTCCATGGTGTCAAAACAGAGATCAAGAAGAACCAAGATGGAATAGCTCTTCTGATCACTCGCTATCAGGAAGCCATTGAGTACCTGAACAAGGGCCATTTCTGTACTGTGCCTCTTCTGAAATCTGGACTGGAGAGGATCATAGACATTGTGGATGGTAAGGTGGTCCTCAAGCTGCAGCGGGCCCACCTTCTCAATAATATTTCCCACAAATGGAAGGTTAGAGACAGGTCTGTAGTTAGCAAGACAGTCTGGGTCAAGAGAGGATTTCTTAAGGAGAGGTGTTACCACCACCTCCTTTAGGGTACCCAGAAACACACCTGTCTCTAATGAGCACCAGACTATCTCAACTAGGACCAGGCCGATAACATCATCACATCCCACTAGGAGGAGGGTTTGGCCAGGATCCAAACTACAGCAGGCTGGCCGCATACTGTGGATGATCCTCACAATATCCATGATCACCAACTGGTCAGAGTCAGACCAGACAACCTGAGGGGCTGCAACCTCCCACCAACTATCACCACACCCATTGGAACACGCTGCACAGCTCTTAGACTGAATGTCAGCAACCTTATCTGCAAAGAATCAAGCAAACCTGTCACACCTTTCTTGGGACAACACTCTCCGAGACTGCAGATAGTCCTGTGGCCCTTGTTCAGGTACTCAATGGCTTCCTGCTAGCGACAGATCAGAAGAGCCATTCCATCTTGATCTCTCTTTTGACACCGTGGACCATGATGTGTTATTAGAGCACATCTCTGGACTGTCTGTTACAGTCCTCAGGTGGTTCCATTCTTTTCTCACTGGCACTACATTTATTGCCGCTTATAGGTCACATGACATATCATGTGACCTCTCCTTCTGATTACTAAAGTGTCCACTTTGCCATTTACAGTTTATACTCACTGGCCACTAGGGGTTGCTGCTGTGCACCCCCAGGTACCACCCCATCTTTCTCTTCATCTCCATTCCCTACTTGCAGCTACTATTGGCACTGGCCACCAGGAGTCACTATAGCACCCTCCTAATTACTATTTCTTATTCACCTGCACCACTCTGCACCCTCCTAATCTCTACTCCCACCTTATCTACTATTGCCCTTTGTGGATCTCAAACCCAGTACCACTAATCCCACAACCTACAGCTGTACCACTAAGCTAACAAGTCAGGCTATTGACTCCCCCTGATCTATAACTCTTATACCTTCTGGCCCCATACTCAGCAAAAAAATACCTTCTACTGTTCCACTGCAGGTCTCAAACCTGGTATGCTTGACACCTGAGTCAGCAGCTCTACCACTGGGCTAGCAAGTCAATACAAATTACTCTGGTTCCTTAAAACTCTTATAGCTTCTTGGCACCATATTTTAGCTAGAAAAATACTCTCTGCTGTCCCACTGCAGTTCTCAAATACTGCTCACCTGGCGCCAAAGTTGGCAACTCTGCCTTTAAGCCAAGATATAATTCTACTGGATCTTATAGCTCTTAAAGCTTTTGCTCCTTAAATTGGCCAAAATACTCTACTGTCCCACCACAGGTCTCAAACCCAGTACCTTTGGGACTGAAGTCTACAGCTCTACAACCGGGTCACCAAGACAAGACATAATTCTACTGGATCTTAAAGCTGTTGAAGCTTTTGATCCTTAATCCCAAAATAAAATAATTTAAGCACTCCACTGTCCCTCCCAAGGTCTCAAATCCAGCACCCTTGAGACTGCAGTCAGCAGCTCTATTCACCAAGTCAGCAAGCCAAGATAATCTTGACTTGGCTTCTACAGCTCTTAAAGCTTGGCTCCCCCCCCTTCCAGCCACTGTGCTCTAATGCAAAGGTTACCCTGCATCATGAGTGCTAACCTCCACCTTATATGTATCATCTTCTTACACTTCCTGGAACCTACCTCCCACCAGCCAGACCTCAGCCCTTGCCCATGGTCAACTGTACCCACATACCTTTCCACTGTAGCCCACCAACCCACCACCACGTCAATGCACCCTGGACCCCTGCATCCACCCCCTTGCTGCCCACCAACCCCTCCTCTGTCTCTGGCTCCACCACCTCTGTATCTTCCAGACCCTCTTCAACCACTGCCCATCCCCCTCTTCAGCCACTGCCCACCCAGCCTCTCAACATACCCACAGGAAACTAACAAACTGCCACCCTAGGGCTAGAGCCCTAGTCATACTATTACTCCTCTTAGTAATATCCACCCAAACCCAGGCCCTGCCCCCACCAATCCACCAACTAAGTCCAACAGACTCCGCATTGCCTCCATGAACGTATACAGCCTGCTTAAAAAATTTGCTGCCATTCAGTGTTGGGTTATATTACACCAACCAGACATCATAGCCCTAGTAGAAACCTGGCTAACTAAGTCCACCCCAGACTCCTTTGTCTCCCTCCCAGGCTACAACCTATATCGCGAGGATCGAGTAGGTAAACATGGAGGCAGTTGTGCATTCTATGCTTGTGATACCATCGTAGGCCATACCCTCCTTGCCCCCAAGCTTGTAGATGGTGCCCAGGCCCTTACCCTCAAACTCACCCCCCCATCCAAAAGCCCCTCTATCTCATAGTCTCCTATATCCCCCAAGGAACCAGACCGCTGCAATATCATCTGTCACCGAATATCTCTCCTCCCTCCCCCATAAGGCTCAACAAGTCCTAGTAGGAGACCTCAATGTAAACTGGCTCAGTCCCACTGCCTCACTGATAAGAGACACACTCGCCACATTGGACCTGACTCAACTTGTCTCTCAACCCACCAGACATAACCAAAATTCAGGGACAAGCAACCTCCTAGAAGTCATTGTCTCAAACCGCCCCCAAAAGATTCAGGATATTCAAGTCCTCCCAGATTCCTTAAGTGACCACTCCCCTCTCCTATTCCTCTGGTCTACTCCCACCCCCAAACCCATAGCCCAAACCAATCACTGCAGGTGCCTTCACCCAGCAGGACTGTTAAAACTCAGGCAGTTCCTCGCTCACATTGATTGGTCTCCCATCTGCCATGCAACGAGCCTTGACACTGCCTTGACCTATTCTCACAAGCTTTTACCATGGCCTGTAATCTTTTTGCACCCATCCCCATGGTCCACTCCAAAAAAGCAAAATGCACCCTGGGTCACCCCTGCCCTACTCCAACTACTCAGGGACAGGGATAACCTTTGGCATATAGCCACTGAGACTGGTCGGGCAGCTGGCAGACAGGCATATAACGCTGCCCAGAACTGGTGCACATGGGCCATCCGCACCTGCTCATGGGGCTGTGCCCAGAACTTCTGGGACAATATAAAAGAAGTAACTGGGAAATCACACTCCACCCCCCCAGCCCACCTTATAGTCAATGGCACCACCATCACTGACCCCACCGACATTGCCAACTGCCTTAACTTCTCCTTTACTGATCTTTGTCCTGTCCTCCCAAGTTACTTTTTTGACCCTACTCACAACCCACCACCTTCAGATCTGTAGTGCCCCTGGTTCTACCTACACAAGATATCCATTCAGGAAATCAAACCACTCCTGCTTAAAGCACGAAAAGGCACCAGTCCTAGCAGCGACTCCCTGGATCCAAAAATACTCTGGCTGGTCCTGGATGAAGTTCTGGTCCCATTTACAGATCTACTGAACTGATCCCTCTGTCTTGGGCAATTCTTCACAGCATGGAAAACTGTGACAGTCACACCTATTTACAAAGGTGGTGACCGGTCCTCCCCCAGCAACTATTGGCCAATTTCCATTCTTCCCCCCCCTCTCCAAAGCCTTAGAAAAAGTGGTGGTCACCCAACTCACCGAATATCTAGCAAAATATAACATCCTATGTCCATAACAGCATGGCTTCTGTGCTGGTCACAGTACAGGCACAGCTTTAATGGAGTTCTCCAACTTCCTACACACCTCTCTGAACCTCAGCTCCCTAGTTGGGGCAGTGTTCACTGACCTTTCTAAGGTCTTTGACACTGTCTCCCACCCACTCCTACTAAATGCCCTCAGCCATATGAGTTTCACTGCTGGCCCCCTCTCCTGGTGTGCGAGCTACGTATCGGCCCGCTCCCAGCATGTCAAAAACATTGGGGTGCTCTCAGTAGCCCATCCCATCCACTCAGGAGTTTCCCAGAGCTCTATCCTGGGCCCACTACTCTTTAGCCTGTACCTAGATGCCCTGCCTAGTGCCTGTTCTGGCAATATTCTACTACATGCTGATGACGCCGTGATTTATGCAGCTCACAAAAATCTCACCTCCCTCCAAGACTCCCTCCAGCACTCCTTCAATGATGCTGAGAATTGGTTTAAGAAGAGCAGACTAGTAATTAACCGCAAAAAACTAAGTCAATGATCTTTGCCCACCACCAGAACAAAGCCAGCAAAAGTCCCCTCCAAATCTTCCCCAGCACTTATCAACCATTCGAACAAGTTTACTCATACAAATACCTTGGAATCATATTTGAGTTGGCCCTCATCTTTCATGCCCACATTACTACCCTTGCTTCCACTACAAATGCGTGCCTTGACATCCTCTACTGGCACAAGGATTGCCTCCTACCTGATGCCCTCAGGCTTGCCATCACGTTTGCAGTAATATTCCTTATTGATTGCGGCCTCCCAGTATATGGTGCTGCTGACTCTACTGCCCTCAGCAAGATTAGACTCATGCTAAATAAGGCTTGCAGGCTACTGACCAGTGCCTCTAGACTCACCCACACCTGTCAACTCTATGACATGGCTAAGCTCCTAAACCTCAATGAATGCATCCACTACCAAACCGGCCTGCTAACCAAGAAGATTCTACTTGGGCTGTCCCCTGGGGTGTCTGCTTCCATCCAGCTTACACCCCCCCAGAGCCACCACCCAATCTTCAGACAAGGTCACTCTACTAGTGCCTAGAACTAGGACCACCTGAGCTCAGAGGTCATTCAGCTACAGAGCCACTACCTGGTTCAATTCACTTCCTGTAGCCATTTCCAACACCACCAAAACTGCCCCTTCAAAGCTGCCTTACAGGGCCTGCTGTTCAACACCCCATGCTGCACCTGTCACTAAAAAAAAAAATACTCTGCTGCTCTTCTGACACTATTGACATGGCCCACTGGGCTGAACACCCACCACCCCACTCCCCCCCAGGCTCCTCTGCCAGTACCTGCTGGTACTTTGAAATGTTTATTAACTACACTTGTGTTCAAGCAATTGTATGTAATACTACATATTTCTGTTCATGCAACCCGTGTAAAACTGTATGATTCTGTATGTCTGTTTTCTGTAAATATGTAAAAAAGTATGTTATTCTGTATTGACTGTACTCTGTAAATTGTGTTAATCATGTGTGTCCTCTCTGTGACGAGGTACCTTTGTAAATGAGCCGCTGGCTCAAAGGTTGTAAATCTGAGTATTCAATGAATAAATAAATAAAACAGGCTGGATTGCACAGTCTGTCAACAGTCTGAAAGTTTATATAAAAGGGATTAGTCAGAATCCAAACTCCAACTTTATTGTAAGCCCCAGTTCTGGAACTGAAATCTCTAACAATAATTAACATTGCTGATGAACAATGGGCTGGAATGTCTTCTATTAAAGTTCAAAGTCTTGTCCAGATATCCTTAGTGAAATACTTGGTATTACTTGAGGTAATATATACATGGACCTGAAGAAACAATGGTGCATCAATAAACAATAATTTTACCAATATATTTGACCAGTATAAATTGTCTGTTCCCTGAATGGGGGGGGGGGGAGGACTTGGGTGATGTGAAGGAACAGTGGGCGAAAACAAAAAGGGACATAGTAAAGGCAAAAAATCTTTGTGTTAGGCAAGTAACCAAAAGTAAGAAGAAAAAGAGACAGCTATGGCTCTCAAAAGAGGTGTCTGGAAAGATATGGGCAAAAAGGTTAGCTTTAGGAGGTATAAGGAGACACAGAGGGAGGAGGATAGGGAAGCATATCAGGAGATGCAGAGGGAGGCAGGGAAAGCAATGAAGAGTGCAAAGGCACAAACAGAGGAGAAAATAGTTTAGGCAGAAAAAAGGGGGAGACATTTTTCAGGTATGTAAGTGAAAAGAGAAAAACCAGGGGAGGGATTGTAAGGCTAAGGAGGGAAGAGGGTGTGTGTGCGGTGGGGGACCAGGAAAAAGTAGTCATCCTGAACAAATATTTTTGTTCAGTGTTCACAGTGGAAAGGGATGGTGAGGGACCACAGATAAGGGACAGGAGCATTGACTGAAGGGAGGTGGACAGTAGTCTATTTACAGAGGAGAGAGTCCTGAAGGAACTCACAAGTCTGAAAGTAGACAAGGTAATGGGGCCAGATGGATACATCCAAGGATATTGATGGAGCTCTGGGAGTTACTGGCTGTACCTCTGACAGTCTTGTGCAACCACTCACTGGAGACAGAAGTGGTTCTGGGGGACTGGAAGAGGGCAGATGTAGTCCCACATCACAAAAGTGGTAGCAAGGAGGAGGCTGGCAATTACAGGCCAGTCAGTTTGACTTCAGTGGTGGGGAACTTAATGGAATCACTACTGAAGGAAAGGATTGTGAAATAGCTTGAATCCAGTGGCTTACAAGATCTGAGTCAGGATGGATTCACTTGGGGAGGTCCTGTTAAACAAATCTGATAGACTTCTTTGACTGGGTGACCAGGAAATTAGATCAGGGTGGAGTTGTGGATGTGGCCTACCTAGATTTCATATTTATATAAAAAAAACCTTTTACCAGTATTATCAGCCCTCCCACAGGATTACCACCCATTGAATGTTTAACTGCTGGAGAATGTAATCTGAAAACATTTATAGAAATTATCTATTGCCCAGGTTTCCTGGAAACAAATTATTGGAAATTCATTTATAAAAGCTAAAACATATTTTCCTTGCCATTTTTCCTAAAGTCCCAACAAATTCCTGGATAAAAATATTACACATTTGCATCCCATGCTCCACAGAATTATACTATTAGATTCAAGTGATATATTTTTGAAGTTTGATTTCTCTATAAGAAGTATTCAATTCAGTTCTTTTTGAATGGGGTTAACATAGTTTCCCAAAAAATGCACACATTTGAGCACTACCCTGCCTAAATCCAATCTGTATTTGCCAGAAGAGGAGCCAATGTCCCATCACAGGGCAGACATCTGTGGATATTTTTTACACATTGTTCAGTAGTTGTAAATCATTACATCTGGCCAGTTTTATGGTATGTATATCTAAGTGATCCCATTTACATTAATTCAACAAAGTAGATTCCGCCAAATCCTCATGCCTCACCCAAATATCTATCTGGCCATTAGGGGTTTATCAATATGTTTGAAAATGTTCTCAGTACTCTCTTATGCCAGTTTCACAGATAATATGTTAAAGAAAATAAAACATACTTCCAAGATGAGATTTTGATTATCCTCATTTCTAGTTGATATCATGCCAAAAATGGACAATAACACAGGGTCAGACATATGTGTTTCTTTCACTGATTTATCTGTTACCCAATTCCAGTTGCAAGTTTTCAAATATTGACATTCCCCTGCCTCACTTGTTCTCCCAGAGCAATATCATCATTAATATTTGCTACTAAATACCAAGATACTGGAGGAGCTATATTAAGTTGTAACTTGTTCAGGCTTTAAAAACCACTGCATATTTTCTTTGCTAGTTACAAATCAGTCACTAGTTTATATAATGGATTTACCAGGTCTGAAATGTCTTTCTATATAAAAAGCACTTTATCTTGAGAATCTACTGTTTCCAAATCAGAATTGATCAAATATTATATTAATTCCATAAGTCTCACAAGTTTTTACAAATACTCTGCAATACATAAACATATCAATTGCCAGAAATTCATATAGGCTAAACAAGTTCTTTTAAACTTTTAATGCAGAAGTCATATTATTTCCCCTAAGTGGACTCTGATTTTTAGTCAAATTTAGATTACGTACCTCTGTAATTAAAGTTTAAGCCACAGGGATACCAGTGGAGATGGCGGAGGAAGGGTTTACGTCCAACAAGGCAGCATTTTCTTTCAAATTTTGTTAACTTTTCTTGTTTTTGTTGCCCTTTTCCTCCTTTTTTGTTTCCTGTTTTATGTACCCCCCATAGTATTTGGTATATACATTACAGAGAAAGAGAGATTTCCTGTGTACTTCCCTTCTATTTTGTTTGTAACATTTCAGTTACCCATTCTAATTTTTGCTTTTGATTCTCTCAATTAATCTTTTACTGTTTTAATAAACTCTGTCAATAAAACATGAGTCATATAGATATGTTAGGTATGTACTGTAGAATAAATTTCAACGTCCAAAGTATGATTATAGATATCATCACTGAGATTTTCCAAAATATTCATCTTTATAAAGTATCCATCATATTCAGCAATTTCATGGGTGGAACCCCTTTTCTTTTGTGTTAAAATAGAATCCATGCCTGAAGTTACACTTAGGAGGCTAAACATATCTACTGTGCTTCTCCCTATCTCATTATTTGGTGATGGGAATTTAGACTGATCAAATTTACCTCCTTTTTTGAGACATTACCACAATTATCCAAAAGAGATAAGGATTTCTAATGTATTACCCAAGAGGAGATCTTGGTAGATATGCACAGGAAACCTCTAAAGGGTTAACTAAAAATACAGTAACAGATTAATGACACTGTTCATGAGCCAGCTGGGAATAGTAGTTTAGGCTTGTGCAATGTGTGTGACTGGCAGTACCCTACCCCAAATTCTCCTCATGTATGTTTACTTTGAGCAGTGAATCTGAGCAAGAAAAAAGCCAAAAAAAAAAAAACCCAAACAACTAAATATCACGCTACTGGGCTTTGTGTAGTCCATTGCACTGGTTGCAGTCCTAGGGGTCACTGGGATATGTAGTCCCTGTGTTGTGGGGTGACTACAAATAGAGAATAGTGCCAGTAATTTCATTTCATTTTAAAATTTAGCCCCAACTGTCTTTTAACAAAGGCTGCTGGTTTTTAACCTTTTAGAGTTTGGGTTTTAAACCAAGTTTTTGTTGGCGAGCTCCCCCATGCTCTACCCAAGTGCCTTACATCCAGGTTCCACTCCTCAAAGCTCAGCCCCTAGTGAGTAGTGCTGAGCTAGCCGGGAAAAGTAGTTTTGGCTGGTGCAACCTATGTGACTGACAATACCCTACCCCAAATTCTCCTCATGTGTGTGTACTTTCAGTAGTGAAACTGAGCAAAACATAAAGCAAAAAATACAAAAAGAAAAATCCCTAAATATCTTGCTACTGGACTTTGTGTGGTCTGATGCCCTTGTGACAGTCCCAGAGGTTGCTGGGATAGGTAGTCACCATGTTGTAGCATGACTACAAATCGGGAATAGTGCCAGTAATTTAATTTCATTTTAAAAGTTACCCCCAACTGTCTTTTAACAAAGGCTGCCAGTTTTTAACCTTTTTACTGGATTTTGGGTTTTATGACTAGGTTTTCTTGGAGAGCTCACCATGCTGTCCCAAAGCAACTCACTTCTGGATTCTACTTCTCAAAGCTTGGCCCCTAGCAAGTGATGCTGAGCTAGCTGGGGATTGTAGTTTTGGCTTGTGACTGACAATACCCTACCCCAGTTCCACCAATTGTCAACAGACACTACAGCAACACAAATTTGCAGACAGTTACTACATCGCCTGGCAAATGTGTCAACTGACTGTGTGCCACCCCATGCACTGGGGAACATTTCAACTGTTTGTGGGGGGCTCATCCCACTGCACTCAACTCCTGGGGGGCAGATTAATGGGGAGAGCGGCCAATACTGGAAGTCACTGCATCCATACAGCAGTCCGACAACCTGTTCAACACTGTGAATGTTGAACAGGTTGTGTTGCTGTAGTAGTTTCACTGTCTGGGTTTCGCTAGAGCAACGGTATACCCCCTACTCCAAATTCTCTTCATGTGTGTGTAATTTGAGCAGTGAAGAAAAGCAAAAACTACAATAATAAACCTTAAATATCTTGCTACTGGGCTTTTTGTGGTCTGTTAACCTGATGACAGTTCCAGGGGTCACTGGGATATGTAGTCCCATATTGTAGGGTGACTACAAATCAGGAATAGCACCAGTAATTTCATTTTAAAACTGTCTTTTAACAAAGGCTGCTGGCTTTTAGCCTTTTAACTAGATTTTGTGTTTTAAAGCTAGTTTTTCTTAGAGAGCTCACTGTGCTGTACACAAGCACATCACTTCTGGGTTCCACTCCTTAAAGCTCAGCCCCTAATGAGTAGTGCTGAATTAGCTGGGAATAGAAGTTTTGGCTTGTGTAGTGTGTGTGAGACTTACAATACCCTACCCCAAATTCTCCTTGTGCGTGTATGTGTACTTTTAGCAGTGAATCTGAGCAAAAAAAGGCAAAAACTACAAAAATTGCATCAGAAGCAGAGGACAAAAGAAAAAGGAAGACAAATGGGGATTCAAACAGTGATAAAGAGATAAGGGAAGATGAATGGGGTATAATACAGGGCAGTAAAAATGAAGGAGGCAGACAATTACGGAAGTTCCTATTGATTTACAAAATAGTTATGCTGCACTTGAAGAAACTGAAGAAATTGAGGTAGTACACAATATAAGCACCAAAAATAAAGGTTTCATAGACCAGACAGCAACAGCCTCCTCTGAGAGTAAAACTAACTGTTGATTTCAGTTTAAGAATACTTATTAGAGAGAGTATTAGTAGAGATGCATGTGCTCAATGAGATATAGTGGTACAAGGAGATTTAATATTGAAATTTACAGACTCAGTGATCAGCAAAGGAAGGAACAAACATGCCATGGTGACCTTTCTATCTGGGGCAAAAATCCAAGACATTAGGGACAACTTGGATGGACTACTGAATGGTACAGCAAACCCTACTATAGTATTGCACATGAGAACAAAAGACATTGGTAGGAGAAGGGAGCTGGATATCCAAAATGATTCTGACGAGCCGAGGAGGGTATTAAACAACAAAGAATGTGGTGTTATTGTCTCTGAAATACTCACAATACCTAGAACAAGTAGGGTTAAGACAAGAGATATTACTTGGTTTCATGGTTGGTAGTGGAGGTGGTGCTCAAGGGAAGGATTCCTGTTTCTGAGAAACTGGAAGAGGTTTTGGGATCCAAGGTTACATGGAAGGGATGGTCTATATTTACACAAACAAGGCTCATGGTTACTAGGAACCAGAATAAACAGTAGTATAGAAAGATATTTAAACTGAATGGAGAGGGGAAGGGGGAAGGGCTCTGGTAAATAAGGTGGAGGTCTCATACACTAAACTACATATTCGATCAAAAGGTGAAGGCTGAAATTCTTACTTGTCAATGTCAGGAGTATGGTTAAGAAACAGGAAGAGCTTGAACACATATTAAGGATTAAGTGACATTACTGAGACCTGGTGGAAAATGAGGATATGTGGGGACAGATTATACAGGATTATAAACTGTTTAGTAAAGAAAGGACAACTAGAGGTGGGGGAAGATTGGCAGCATAGGTTTCAGATTTCATAACCATGGAGTTGATAGACAGGGATGACGATGATAATTTAGAACACATGTGGTTTAAGATTATCCCAAAATCTGGAAAGAAAATTATCCTGGGCCTTGTTTATAGACCACTGTCACAAGACATGGAGCTAAATAAACAAATGTATGACTTTCTGGACAACCTAAATCCTGATAATATATACAGTATAAACATGATAGCTGATAAACATGGTGCAATGAGAACCATGACTGGGATATAGTCATACCAGGCTATACTCTATTCAGAAAGGACATGGTGAGTAAGAAAAGGAGAGGAGTGGCTCTTTACATGAGGGGTAGTATAAATTCAACAGAGATTCAAACAATACAGGGAAGGGTGGAGGTAATGTGGCTCACCCTAGAGACAGGGAATGGGACAGCTATGCACACTGATGTGATCTACAGACTTCCAGCATAGGGTGGAGAGATGGATAAGGTTCTGGTAGAAGCCATCCAAATGATGGCAATTAAGAGGGAGGTGATGCTGGTGGGGAACTTTAATCTACCGGATGTGGACTGGGACATCCCAGCTGCAGCTTCAGCTAGGAGCAGGGACATCCATTCTCCCTGCGGAGGGCATTCTTCAGGAAACTAGTAAGAGAGCACAGTCATGAGGGGGCAACATTAGACCTTATATTAACCAATGGGGACAGTATTGCAGATGTCATGGTGGGTGGCCACCTGGAGACCAGTGATCATTGTATGGTGTGGATCAATATTAATACTGTGGCAGAATCATACCACACAAGGGCGAGGGTCCTGGAATTCATGATGGCCGATTTTCCAAAGATGGGGGAATGCCTCAGGGATGCCCTGGATGGGGGGGGGGGGACTTGGGTGATGTGAAGGAACAGTGGGCGAAAACAAAAGGGGCATAGTAAAGGCAAAAAATCTTTGTGTTAGGCAAGTAACCAAAAGTAAGAAGAAAAAGAGACAGCTATGACTCTCAAAAGAGGTGTCTGGAAAGATATGGGCCAAAAGGTTAGCTTTAGGAGGTATAAGGAGACACAGAGGGAGGAGGATAGGGAAGCATATCAGGAGATGCAGAGGGAGGCAGGGAAAGCAATGAAGAGTGCAAAGGCACAAACAGAGGAGAAAATAGTTTAGGCAGAAAAAAGGGGGAGACATTTTTCAGGTATGTAAGTGAAAAGAGAAAAACCAGGGGAGGGATTGTAAGGCTAAGGAGGGAAGAGGGTGTGTGTGCGGTGGGGGACCAGGAAAAAGTAGTCATCCTGAACAAATATTTTTGTTCAGTGTTCACAGTGGAAAGGGATGGTGAGGGACCACAGATAAGGGACAGGAGCATCGACTGAAGGGAGGTGGACAGTAGTCTATTTACAGAGGAGAGAGTCCTGAAGGAACTCACAAGTCTGAAAGTAGACAAGGTAATGGGGCCAGATGGATACATCCAAGGATATTGGAGCTCTGGGAGTTACTGGCTGTACCTCTGACAGTCTTGTGCAACCACTCACTGGAGACAGAAGTGGTTCTGGGGGACTGGAAGAGGGCAGATGTAGTCCCACATCACAAAAGTGGTAGCAAGGAGGAGGCTGGCAATTACAGGCCAGTCAGTTTGACTTCAGTGGTGGGGAACTTAATGGAATCACTACTGAAGGAAAGGATTGTGAAATAGCTTGAATCCAGTGGCTTACAAGATCTGAGTCAGGATGGAGTCACTTGGGGAGGTCCTGTTAAACAAATCTGATAGATTTCTTTGACTGGGCGACCAGGAAATTAGATCAGGGTGGAGTTGTGGATGTGGCCTACCTAGATTTCAGTAAGCCCTTTGACACCATTCCTCATAGAAGGCTCTCAAACAGGCTGGGCAGCCTAGGAGAGGGTCCACAGGTGGCAAACTGAGTAAGGAATTGGTTGGGGGATAAGCAACAGAGGGTAATGGTAAACAATGTTCACTCTGAGGAAGGAAGGGTGATCAATGGGGTGCCACAAGGATCAGTATTGGGAGCGGTCCTCTTTAATGTCTTTATTGGTGACATTGCAGAAGGGTTAGAAGGAAAGGTATGCTTTTTTGCAGATGACACTAAGATCTGCAATAGGGTAGACAATCCAAAGGGAGTGGAAAAAATGAAAAGTGATTCAAGAAAGCATGAGGAGTGCTCAAGAGTGTGCCAACTAGATTTCAATGTGAAGAACCACAAAATCATGCACTTGGGGTACAGAAACCCAGAGGTGGAGTACAAAATGGGGGGTGTGGTACTGACAACTACCAAAAAGGAAAGAGACCCAGGGAGTGATCATATCTGATGACCTAAAGGTGGCCAAACTGTGTGACAAGGCAGTGGAGAGAGCTAGTGGGATGCTGGGGTACATAGGGAGGGGTATTGCCAGTAGAAAGAGGGAGATAGTGATACTGCTGTATAGATCACCAGTAAGACCGCACCAAGAGTACAGTGTCCAGTTCTGGAGACTGTGGGCCTGGTTTTCAAAAGGGGGACACAGAGCATGTGACAAAGTCCTGCATCCCCACAACATTTGTTGCAGCTGCATCCCAATCTTTGCTGCAACTTGCACCCAATTTTCAAACCCAAGATGCAAGTTGTGACAGTGCCCTCTTTTTATGGCAGCTTGTGCCAAACTTTGGCTCAAGCCCTGTAAATTGGCACCCCCTTGGATGCAAATGTACACTGGGGGGTAGCTGGTGCAACTGTGCTACATCACTGCAAGTGACATGAAGCAGGGGGGCTGCAGCAAGCAGCTTTCAAAATCTTCCTTGCTGCATGGCTTGGCACAAGTCATCACTTGTGTCAAACCCCTCTGCTGCAAGTCCATTGTGGCGATGCAGCCCATTTGAAAATTGGGCCACACATCTCCAGAATGATATAGTCAGAGTAGAGGTAGTCCAGAGGAGGGCTACTAAAATGGTACAGAGTCTGCATCAGAAGCTCTATGAGAAGAGACTGAGGGAACTCAATATGTACACCCAGGAGGGAAGGAGGGAGAGGGGGATAAGACAGAGATTTTCAAATACCTCACGTGTATAAATAAGGTTCAAAAGGGAGGTATTTTTCAGAGAAAAAGATGCTCAAGAAGAAGGGGACATGCTATGAAGATGGAGGCGGTCAGACTCAGGAGAGATGTGAGGAAGTGCTTCTTCAAGGAAAGAGTGGTGGTTGGCTGGTACAGCCTCCCAGCAGAGGTTGTGGAGACAAAAATGGTAATGGGATTCAAGAATGCATGGGATAGGTATATGGGAATCTTAGTGGTAAGGAAAGGGGAGATCAAGTAGGGTCTGTGGTGTTCAGGCAGGTAGGGAAAATAGGCAGACTAGGAGGGCCAAGCAGTCCTTATCTGCCATCTGATTCTATGTTAATAGAATTATTCTATTAGGAGACTTCAACATGCCCGATAATTTGGGAACCAAGGGAAGGAAGGACAAATACAGAAAGGGACTTTTTGGATGTCCTGAATAAGCTTAGTTTAGAACAATATGTAACATTAGGCACTAGAGGTGATAACATTTTGGATCTAGTACTAAGTACCATGGGTGACCAGATAGTAAACTACAAAACAACAGAAGCATTAGGAAGTAGTGACCATGTGATGATAATGTGATGGTAATGTTTGAGGTGATGGAGGCAACTTGTAAAGTAAATGGAAAGGCCAAAATGAAATGTTTTGGGAAATCAGACTTTCAAGGGATGAGGAATGAATTAAGAGACTGGGACTGGATGGCAAACTTTAATAACATAAATCATAATGAAATGTGGGACATATAAATAAAGAAATGAGATTATTTAGTTGCTTCCAAACTCTGGTCATCAGCACATGACATGCTCCCACTGAGTCATCAGGACAGCCCTCCCCAACTTCATAGAAACATAGACATAGACTTTGACGGCAGATAAGGACCGCTTGTCCCACCGAGTCTGCCCATTTCCCTACCTAGAGGATAAGCTACAGATCATATTTAACCAACAGCCTATTTCTTCCTACCCCCCACAAAAATTGCCTTATGTCTGTCCCATGCATTCTTGAATTCTCCCACAGTTTTAGACCCCACAACCTCCTCCAGAAGGCTGTTCCATGCATCCACCACCCTCTCTGTGAAAAAATACTTCCTCACATTGCACCTGTGCCGTCCCCCCTCTATCTTCAAATTGTGTCCCCTTGTTCTTGCACATCTCTTTTTCTGAAAGATACAACCCTCTTGGACTTTGTTGATTCCACTGAGGTACTTGAACATTTCTATCATGTCCCCCCTCTCCCTTCTCTCCTCAAGGGTATACATATTAAGCTCCTTTAGCCTTCCTATCCTTCCTTTTATAACATTTATTAACTGACTCCAGACTTAATAGAGGTCCACTATACATGAACATGATGACTATCAGTAGGTTTCGGTATACTACAGATAATAATTCATGGTGCCCAGTTAGATTAGCACTACAGGAATATCGCCAGTCAAGAGAGCGCTAGTCCCAGTAATGTTAACACGGACAGCAAGAGGACATTTACAGCGCTTTCAGTAAGTGCTCCCCTGGTCGCTGTCCATGGTGCTTAAGCACCTCAAGAACACCAGGATCCAGAAGGCTGGCCAAGCTGCTCCTGTAGTGTGGAGGACTGGGGCATATGCAATTATGTACTGATATAACAAATCAATATAAAAATGGTGCTGTTTGTTGCACCAATATCACTTAAAATCCAATATATGTGCTAGAAACTGACCAACTTTGTGGGCCCCAAAATATGCTGTAGGTTCCTAGCAGCAATCTTGTCTTGTGCCCTCATCGACAGCTTGCACAATTATGTTCTAGTTCCTCAGTGTCTGATTTTACAAGTAATAGGGCTTCAGACATATACCTAAATCCAGAAGGGCTGTAGAAAATAAAATGTTTTATATATGGGGAAAAAAATAAGATTTTGGGTCTCCGGAGTCTTGGCAAGTCAGTGGTGGGGTCTTCCTTGGGTGCTGTCAGCCCTAATGCTCACCCCATTCCATGAGCAAGCAATGTCACACATGATCTCCTTTCTTCACACAGGGCCCACAGGGAAGAGAGGTAAGCATTAGGGTGGACAACCCCAAGGAAGACCCCACCACTGATTCACCAAGACTCAGAGACCCCAAACCCTACTTTTTCCCTTGCCTGCTCGGGAGGTGTATTTGTGTGTGTGTGTGGGGGGCGGTGTTACAGTGAGAAACACTAACATCACATTTTCTTACTTTTGTGGCATTAAGTTACTTAACTGGTGCATCAACACAATGTTTTGCAAATTATTTCCTTACTTTTTTAGATAGTATAATTGAACTCTCATTTGCCTGTGGAAATCCCCAGATG
The DNA here is from genome assembly GCA_016271365.2 of Neoceratodus forsteri. Taxonomy (NCBI): domain Eukaryota; kingdom Metazoa; phylum Chordata; order Ceratodontiformes; family Ceratodontidae; genus Neoceratodus; species Neoceratodus forsteri. The sequence goes on from CM028129.1 coordinate 511,704,202, forward strand.
CATACATGTATGTTGCCATGGAAGCACAGGGCCCTCTGAGCCCTGTGCTTGCATTTCAGCCAAAACAGAGACCAAATTGTCAGTATAGCCTCATTATTACTCCACCTCATGAATGCCATGCTGAGAATTTTCAAATCCCTACCAAAATGTCATTCCAAGCCACTGCAATGTCATCGTGCACCAGAGGGTGAAAACACATGTTGGCCAGGATCTGAAAAGTGACAGTTGTCATATTCGTGAGGTGGTGTAAAAAAATTTCAACGTTGAAAATTTGAGGGCAAAATATTTACAATTAATAGAATTATGAGCAATTGTAGCACTATTTCAATGCACGCACATAACTTTGCCATTTTTATATAGTTTGACCCCCTATTTTCAACATAGCCTTCTTATGATCTCACCTCATGAACAAGGGTTGTGAAAATGTTCAATCCCACCTAAGGGGTGATTTCACCAAGTGACCACAACATCACCTTTTGTGCCAGATTTACTTAATGCCGCTGACATTGTTCATGTGTTAGAGTCCCCAAAATGACACATTGAAAATTTGGTGTCAAAATATGAAAAAATGGCTGAGTTATGCATCAAAGTTGAAACCCTCCATTGAAATACTTTGAACTGTACTAGCTTCTCATATTGCAGTTGGTGGTTCCAGCAGCAAGATGTGTCTTTGATCGGAGAGTGGGTCTTGAACCTGGGACCTGTTTTGGTGAGTGAGTCTATGTGGAAGTGTGCTGGGGTGTGGCGTGCGAGGTGAGAGTGGGGAGCTGATCAGTGAGGGACCATTTTTCCTTTTTTGCAGGTTTGAAAAAGAAAAACATTGAGTGATTGTTGTCTTTATTTCAGGTTGTGGCAGAAATGGGAAGGTAGGTGGTGTCACTAGACACACAGGGAATATATTATTTCATAATGGGGATGGGCACCACTAGACACCATGGAATGTATTTATTTAATTACAGGGACAGCGAACAGCCTGTGGGGGTGCCAATAGACTCCAGGGAAATATATTAATATGGGAACAGTGATCAGCAGTTGGGGGTGTGCCACTAGACACCAGCAAAAGTTTATATACAGTAATTAAGGGGACAGTGACTGGAAGGGTGGGTGGTGCCAATAAACACCAGGGTCACATAACACAATGCCAGGCATTGCAATGGGGTGTGTGTGTGTGTGGGGGGGAGTGCCACCAAACACCAGGGAAATAGTGGTTCACAGCTCACACTGCAGCCGGCAGCACAAGTTCAGCTGCGGCTGCAGAAGTTAAGAAATTTCTGTTGTTCTCATACAGAGAATTCGGGGGAACAGCTCCTCTCACTAAGCTGGCAAGGTATTTGTGGCTGCTACTTTAAAAAACAAACAACAGAATCTAGCAAAAGAGGGCTGTTTAGCTAGGTTCTGGTGTTTGTTTTTTAAAATAATGGCATAATAATAACTGGCTTCCCCCCTTTTCCCCATAGGGAAACTGTGGCATAATTTGCTGTTATAAAGGAGTGTTTACAACAGCAAACACGCGTATGATTTCCCTTGCTGTGCGCATGCTTGGGCAGGAGTGTGACCAGTCCAGACGCTCAACGCTTCCATCTCACCCCAAACAGAAGTGCCAGAGGAACTTGGCGGTAAGTTATTTTCTCTCCCCCCCCCCCACCGCATACACTGTAAACACAAAGGCCTGCTCAAAGGAAGAAAAACAAGTTTAAAATACGACAAATCTCAGCACCGAGCTAAAACTAAACCGAACCAAGGACACACTGGAAGCTCTTTATTTTATATAATTGCTGAGGCGAAAAAGGGAACCCAGCAATTATATAAAATAAAATATGGGTCAGGATGTGTAAACTTTAAGTTTACACACACCCTCGTGGTTAGATGCTAGTCATAAACCCCTCGAGTTTCGCTCTGGGGGTTTATGTAGCATCTAACCCCTCGTGTGTGTGTAAACTTCTCGTTACACACCCTGACCCATACTTTATCCTAAATTTTATGTATTTTCCCCACTTGTTAGTTCATGGAAAAAACAAGATGGTGATTGGCATGGCACAAAAAAAGTTTGGTGCCCTGCCAAACAAGTGGCGTGAAATCAAAAACGTGCATTTGCAACATCAGATTTTTACTTTCAGATCAGAACGTTATCTCAAAAAACCCTACTGTGCATGTGCAGGTTGGAAACCACTAAATTTTAAAGCCTTATAGCTCTGGAACATTTCAATATGTTTTCACCAGACCTATCAAAGGCACTTCCTAAGCATGTCTCCTGCAAGTCTGGTATAAAATTTTCATTCCATGCAGGCTGTAGGGGAGAGCAAAAAAAAAAAAAACATGCTAAGTACAGGAGAAAAGTTAGACATTTACAGAAAATGACAGATGCAGATCTTATAAACTGCAGAAGCTGCCATCACAAAAATGTCCACAGATCAGGACCTTGCCTCCTGGACAACCTATGTTAAATTTCAGCTCATTTCATCAAACGGTGCCAAAGATATTTATGTGCAAAGTTAGGGTTTTAACATTGAACACCCTACTCAACTCTAACTATAGTGGCACTACCACACCACTATAATAGGTCATATGGTATGAAGCATAAAACAAAGCACTGTAACCTTTGTTGCCTCTTTTCTCACTTTTCAAGCAACTAATACAGGAGAGTATTTATAATCTTTAAGAAATCACCTGGGATATATACTTTGGGCTGATTTAAAATCAATTAATGCAGCAATAATGCAGAGCATACCACAAATAATGCACTTTTAAAATAACATAAAAAGGTCCCCTGTATTAGTTCATTCAAAACCTCAGAATAATTTTCCACTTACTGAGCAATTTGTGAAAAGCAGCTTGTAATCACGGTCTAGCCACCTCTAAGTTTAAAGGAGAACTGCACTGAACCTGAAAGAATATTTTTCCAGTAGAAGCAATTTTTATGTTGTCTTGCATGTGCAGCGCAAGCAACGTTTTGTGACAGCTTACTGGAGCAGCAGGTTGTGGAGGCGCAGCAGTGTTGTGGCCAATGCTGCCACTGCTTTTTGGGGTTTTTCTCTGTGGCACCAGTGAATGAGCATGCTGTCTATTACAGCAGTTGAGAAATGTGCCACCGACTTGAAAGAAATTTGCTGCCGCAATGAGGTAGCTCCCCATCTTTGCAGGTCATGCCTTGCCTGCTGAAACATTTTAACAAACATGGCGGTGGCTGTTGCTGTCCGCCTCTCACAATCCTTAGAAAGCCAACTATGGAGGTGCCCAGTTCCCCTGTCGGCATGTTTATAACCCCCATCAAGACTGTGTGGCACACTGGGAGCACACCCCAGTGTGCTTCGTGTGTTCTGAAGCTGACTGCGTCGGCATGTTCCTACCCCACTCCAACCCATCGTGTGCCACACTGCGAGCCCACTCCAGTGTGACCAACATAACCCCCCCAAAGTCATGGGGCACACTGGGAACCCACCCCAGTGTGCCCAACAGTTGTTTTATTTCACCTGTAAATAAAGACAACCTTCCCGCGATGTCCATTCCTGAAAAAAAGAAAACAGTCCATTGTTGAGTCCGGAGTAGCCCCTCCCTCAACTCGCAACCACCCTCTGCACACCCCAGCTCCCCACACCCCCTCACCCCATACTTACCTCTGGAGGTCCAGCGCCATGACTTTGCTGGAGCGGGAACACATCTGCAATTTTCAAAGCTGACTGCGAACTGAAGAAATGCCAGTAAGCTGTATAATGGCATCAATGTGGGGGGGGGGTCAACTTAGGTGGATATCTCGATAATTTTTTAACGTTTGGCTCCAAATTTCCAACATGGGATTCTTGGGACCCCACCTCATGAAATCAGTCACTGTCATTTTGTTATTTGGTCCCAAAAGGTGATTTTGTGGTCACTGCATGGAATCACCTTTTGGGACTGTGACAACTGTTCATGAGGTGGGCTCCCAAAAAGGCAATGTTGCAAATCTGGTGAAAAAATTCCAAAAAATGACTGTGTTACAAGCATGCATTGTGCAGTTTTCACGCACGCTCATAACTTCAAGAATTCTTATTATTTTCAATCCAAATTTTCAACATTGCCATTTTTTCACACCTCCTTATAAACAGTACAGCTGTCATTTTTCATATCCTGCCCAAAATGTGTTTTCACACATCTGGGGCACAATGGCACAGTTGTTGTGGGAAATCAACATTTGGGACAGATTAAGAAACTCACAGTGATGCTGTTCATGAGCATAGGTCCCAAAATACCTATGTTGAATATTTGGTGAAAACTTTTAAAAAAATGACTGTTATGAGCATGCATTGTGCAGTTTCCGCATACGCTCATAACGTGGAAAATTTTTAATATTTTCACTCCAGATTTTCAACATTGCCATTTCTTTACACCTCCTTATGAATAATACAGCTATCATTTTTCACATCCTTTCCAAAATGTGTTTTCACACATCTGGTGCAGAATGGCACGATCGATGTGGGACATCAATGTTCGGGACAGACTAACAAAATCACAGTGCCACTGTTCATGAGCAGAGGTCCCAAATGTTTTCATGAAGTGGGGTCACAAAAAAGTCCATGTTGAAAATTTGGAGTGCAAATACTAGCAAAGGCCAGGGGTGTTATGGGTTCTAACTGTAATGTCCCAAACTGTAGAGACTGACAGGTGTCAGGGGTGTGACTTTGGATTGTTGACTGTAATGCTCATGCCATTCCACCCCCCACCCCCCACCCTGCAGCCAGTGACAGGCATCAAGGTGTGCCTTTGACTCTTTGACCCCAAAGTTCACCCCATTCCTCTATACTGCACCCATCTCAACATATTTATTTATGGAATGGGGTGAACATAAGGCCCAATGACCCCAAAGGCACAAAGTGACACTTGTCAGAGTCTTCAGGGTAGGGTGAGGTGAAATGGCATGAGCGTTATGGCTGACGACCCAATGGCAGACCTCAATGCCTGTCAGTCTTTGCAGGGTGGGGTGGGGTTGGCATCAGTTCCATACTTCACTGCCATTCCTATTATCTCTCTGATCTGTCTCTGATTGGAATGCCCTCCCTTCCCACATCCTGACTTGTCCTCCTCTTCCTCTTTTCAAGTCCAATCTGCATGCCTATCTTGCTGCCTCTCCCTCCTGCCTCTGCTTCCACTGATGCTCCTAACCTCCCCCCTCATCTGACCTCCGACCCATACCACCTCTCCCCTTCCCTCCCCAACATCCTTTCATTAGCCCTACTCTCCTCATTTAATGTGCTCAAAGTATGACATTCTATTGCACATGTATAGTTATAAATCGTAATGTATTAAGGTTTTTATAGATATGTAAATATGGTGTACATAACTAGCTCTACTGTATTGTATCCACTGTACAATGTATGTCAAATTGTATCCACCGTGCAATGTATGTCAAATTTGATACTGTAATGTACTGGCTCCCTGTACAAATGCACTGCTATACCGTACCATGTATAACCCTGGGTTGACCCTGAAAAAGAGACTGTAATTGTCTCAATGGTCTTACCCAGTCACCAATGCTCAAATAAATAAATAAAAAAATTATGCATCTCTCTAACTCCTGCACTACCAATGCCAATGCCTGCAAAACAACATTCAGCATTTACAAATGCTTGTTTAAATACTGGTCCAAATTATGTTACAGTTCCATCTATACTTGCCTATTAGTGATCTTTGTAATTGTTTTTGATTGACAGTCTGGTGTTAAGTGCCATTTTAGAATTGCATGATGTAGTTTATGTCCCTCTCCAACCACAGTGTTCTATAACAGAACATAGATGCATTGTTTCAACAATGGAAGAGCTGAGCAAGGGACATAAACTACATCATACAGTTCTAAAATGGCATTTACTGTCTGTGTGTAAATCACAAGCACCCAATAGGATAACTAAAATGCCTGTAGAGATGGAATAGTAACACAATTTGAACTAGTACTTTAAAAATCAATGTTCTACAAGGAAAAAATGTCTTACAGGTTCAGTGCAGTTCTCCTTTAAACAGAGTTCCATCAATACATGTATGGCACTTTAATATTTAATTTCATGTTGTAGTATTTTAAATGAAACACACTGTCTTATAATGAGTGTCTTTGGATCCCACCTCATATATGAATTCTTGAGGCCCACTCAAAGAAGCCTACCCAGGAAAAATGATGTAAAAGAATTATGAATAAGATATCTAAAATATCCACCATGCTAAGAACCTTCACTAGTTAGACAAGCTCTTACCAATGCTGAATGTCCACTGCTTACATTGCCGTTGTACTGGATCTTGCTTGTACACGCTTTTACTATATATTTACCAAGGATAGATCAGATGAGACACAATAGCTCATTTTCAGTGGTGTCCTGCTTTTATACATTTTTAGATTACATTTACCCAGGACAGGCCAGCTGAGAGGCAATGTTTAATTTTCAGTGGGCTCCCACATTTTGACCCCAAATTTTCAACAGTCTTTTATGACCTGACATTGTGATCAAGACAGGTAAAAACATTTTAAATCCCATCCAAAAGGTGATTTCACTGTGTGACTGTGAAAACAAGTTTTGGAGAGGATTTGACAAATGACATCTGTCATGTTAAACAGGTTGAGTAACACAAGGAAGACGTAGGAAATTAGGGGCCAAAATATGCAAAAATAAAGCTATGAGTAAATTCTGGAACAATTCAAAATGTTTTCATAACTTAGTTTTTTTCACATTTTAACCTCAGATTTTCAGCATAGTCTTTTTATGACCATGTCTTCTGAATGTGACAGATGTCATTTAGGAAATAATAACTGAAATGTCATTTTGTACCATAAATGTGAAAAAACATTTTGTCCAGGATTTAAAAAATGACAGCTGTCATGTTTACGAGGCGGTGTGAACAAATGGCTATGTTGAAAGTCTGGGATCAGAATATTGAAAATTATAAAAGTTATACGCATGTATTAAGAAATGCCAATGTATGCTCATAACTTTGTTGTTTTTTAATATTTTTACCCCAGATTTTTAACATAACCTTCTTATGACCCCACTTCATGAACCCAGGAGGTAAACATTTTCAAATGTCTGCTGAAACATCATTTCACACCACAGGTGTGAAAACACATTTTGACCAGGATCTGAAAGATGACAGCAGTCACATCAAGAGGTGGTGTGAAAAAAATGGCTATGTTGAACATTTTGGTTCAAAATATTTAAAATGATGAAAGTAACAAGTGTGTACTGAAAAAGTTCAACATATACTCACTACTCTGTTTTTTTTAATATTTTAACCCACATTTTCAACATATGATCTTGCCTCATGAACAAGGGCACAGAAAATTTTCAAATCCTGCCTGAAATGTGGTTTCGTGCACTAACCAAAAAATCACCTTTTGGGACAGAGTTGCATAATTTCACTGCCATTGTTCCTGAAGAGGGGTCCCAAAAAGGCTATGTTGAAAATTTTGGGAAAAATATTAAAACATGACTAAGTTATGAGTATAAGTTCAAAATGTATTGAAATACATTGAACCACGTACCTGATTTCCTCGGTTCCCATTCTGGCACTGAAGAGTGAAGATGTGTCTCTTGTCAAGAGAGGATTACAGTGTTGGTACTTGGTAGGTAGGTAAGGGTTTGGGGTGAGTGCTGAGTGAGAGGGACCAAATAAGGGAGGGTAACTGCAGCAATTGGGTGGCAGCAACAGACATCGATGGACCATTTTCTTTTTTACAGGGTGTGTAAAAATAAAAAAGACTATGAGGGACAGCTTCCTTTAGTCCAGGTATTAACACACTGTGGATTTGGCACCCAAATGTTGGTTTAACCTCTACAGGCACAGAAAGCAATAGAGAGGTGGGAGGGATACTTGGCAGAGGGTGGGAATAAAGGAATTTAAAAAATAAAAAAACTATGAGGGATGGTTTTCTTTATTTTGAGTACTGACACTGGGGACTGGACACCACAGTGTTGGTGTTATGTTGGCAGCACTGGGGGGTGGGATCCACAGTGTCAAACAGTGAAAATGGGTGGGGTGGGGGTACTAGCTGGCACTGGGGTGAGGGCACCCTGGTGTTGGAAAAGTAAAAGTAAGGGTTGTGTGTGTGTGTGTGTGTGTGTGTGGTGTGGATGTTGAGTGGGAGGGTTGGGTGGGGAGATAATGGCAACAGTATGCAAGTGGCCACACCAGACATCAGTGGACGTTTTTCCTTTTTATAGGGTATAAAAATAAAGAAATGACTATGAGGGTTTTTTTTATTTCAGGTACTAACACTGAGGATTGGGCACCCCAATGTCTATGTTTTGTTTGGTGGCACAGGCGGTGGTGTCCCCAGTGTCTTACAGTGAAAACAGGTGGGGTGGGGGTTACTAGCTGGCACTGGGGATTGAGCACCCCATTGTCAGAAAATTAGGAAAAAGGTAGCAATGGGAGTTGGGAGGGATACTTGGCAGAAAGTGTGATGGATAGTTTTTGCACTGTGAGGGAATACCACAGTAGGCTGATCAACTCTGCTTGCTGGGCAGCTCATGAAGATCAAAGAAAAGAGCCACCCTATGATTTGGTCAGCTCTTTTCTTTGAACTACATGAAGTTTCTGCCCAACAAGACCAGAGCAATGTCATGATGAGCCTGTCTGATGATTGGTCTGACACTGTTGAGCCCCTTGAAGACTGCCCTGCATTGGATCACAGTGACATGCCTCTCAAAACTCACTTTCAGACCAATATGTTCACTTTGTGCAAGTGCAAGGGCAAACTTAAAAATGAATTTAAAAATACACAGCTCATAAAGTTATCCATTAAAAATAAAACTGCATGTTGCACATTAAGTGAAAAGAATGCAGTTAGTAAATCAAGACAAAATATTGTTCTTACATAGATACATAGATACATAGACAGTGTCGGCAGATAAGGGCCTATGGCCCACCCAGTCTGCCCATTTGAGCTTGTAAGTTCAGTTTATGTTTTCCTAGAAGTCTGTTGCCCCTTAACCCTGACCTCCAGAATTCCTTTATGTCTATCCCATGCATTCTTAAATCCCGTGATTGTTTCAGCCCCCACCACTTCCTCTGCCAGGGTGTTCCACTTGTCCACCACCCGTTCTGTGAAGAAATTCTTTCTCATATTTCCTCTGAATCATCCTCCCTCCAACTTCATCCCATGCCCTCTAGTCCTGGAACATCTTTTTCACTTAAAATAGTGTATTCCTGCACCCTGTTCCTCCCTGTAAGATACTTGTATGTCTCTATCATATCCCCTCTCTCCCTCCTCTCCTCCAGGGAGTACATGTTCAGTTCCTCCAACCTGTATTCATAGGACTTGTGATGCAATCCATGCACCATCTTTGTTGCCCTCCTCTGAACCTTCTCTACCCTGTCTATGTCCTTACATAGGTATGGTCTCCAGAACTGTACACTGTACTCCAGGTGGGGGCCTCACTAGTGTCTTGTAGCGGAATTATGACCTCTCCTTTTCCTGCTGGTGATGCCCTGCCTATACATCCCAGCATCCTATTTGCTTTACCTGCTGCCTTGTCACACTGTTTCCCTTCATTGAGGTCATCAGAGATGATAACCCCAAGATCTCTTTCCTGCTTGGTGCATGCTATATCATCACCCCCAACTGATATATTGTGCCAGGGTTTTTGTGCCCCATATGCATTGTCTTGCACTTCTTTGCATTGAATTTCAACTGCCAAATCCCTGATCATTCTTCAAGTTTCTGCAGGTCCCTTCTCATTCTGTCTACACCCTCTGGTGTGTTTGCTCTGTTACAGAGCTTTGTGTCATCAGCGAACAGTGAAATTCTGCCTTCTAGGTCCTGCGCAATGTCACTGATGAAGATGTTGAATAGGACCGGTCCCAGCACTGATCCCTGTGGTACCCCACTGGTCACTCTTCCCTCTGTGGAGTGACAGCCATTTACCACCACCCTCTATGTCCTGCCAACCAGCCAGTTACCTACCCACCACACTACTGTCCTGCCCACACCCATATTCCCCAGTTTATGTAACAGTCTTCTATGTGGCACAGTGTCAAAGACCTTGCTGAAGTCCAGATAGGCCATGTCCACTGCCCTCCCCTGATCCACCTCCCTAGTCACCCAGTCAAAAAATTCAACGAGGTTGGTCTGACATGACCTCCCCCTGGTGAAACCATGCTGCCTTGGGTCCTGTAGTCCATTGACAACCAGATGTTCCACCAATCTCTCCTTCAGTAGTGCTTCCATGATCTTCCCACTACTGAGGTGAGGCTGACTGGTCTGTAGTTCCCTGCTTCCTCTTTGTTCCCACTTTTGTATAAGGGGACTACATCTGCTGTCCTCCAGTCTTTGGGTACCTCCCCTGTTTCCAGTGATTGGCTAAACAGGATAGCCAGAGGTTCAGCCACCACCTCTCTTAGTTCTTTAAGGACCCTGGGGTGCACCCCATCTGGCCCCATTGCTTTATCAACTCTTATTACTTCCAGTTATTTCAGGACCCTTTCTCGTGTAAAGGGACTTGTGTCCATTTCTGCACCATTCTCACCCCTTGTACTCCCTTCAGACCCATTACCCTCCTCTTCCTCAGTAAAGACTGAGCAGAAATACCTGTTCAATATGTCAGCCTTACTGTTGTCATCCTCCACATGGCCCCCATCCTCCCCCTTCAGTCTCACTATCCCTCCCTTTGTCTTTCTTTTTTCACTTATGTACCTGTAAAAGGTTTTGTCCCCTCTACCCACTGATTTTGCAATGTGTTCTGTCTGAGCTTTGGCTTCCTTACTGACCTCCTGCCTCCCTTTGCTTATTCTGGTACTTCTCCTATCCCCTTCTGCCTGTGTCTTTTTGTATTGCCTGAATGCAATCTTTTGGCTTTCACTTTCTTTGCTACCTCTTTGGAAAACCATAATGGTCTCCTCTTCCTTTTCCTCTTGCTAACCTGCTTAATGCATAATTCTGTTGTTCTTGTAATCCCCATTTTAAATACTGCCCACTGTTCCTCAACCCCTGATTCCTGTCCCATTCCCTAATGCCTCTTTCAAGTATCTCCCCATTTTCCCCAAGTCTGCTCCCTAAAATCCAGGATACATGTTTTTGTGTGGTTTGGTTCTGCTCTTTCTGTGATTTCAAACCACAATGACTGGTAGTCACTGTTCCCCAGGTGCTCCTCCACTGTTACCCCATCACACTGTCCCTGTTTGTGAGCACAAGGTCCAGTATTGCCTTCTGCTGAGTTGGTTCCATGACCAGTTGCTTGAGGAAGGCACCCTGAAGGGAGTCCAGGATAAATCTGCTCCTAGTTGATGCTGCTGCTGGGATGCTCCAGTCCACATCTGGAATATTGAAGTCTCCAACCAGTACTACCTCACCCTTGTCTGCCATCCTTTGGATGGCTAGCATCAGTTCCCTATCTGTTTCTTCCTCCTGGGCTGGTGGTCTATAGACTACACCTGTGTGGATGGCTGTCCCCATTTTTCTTTCCAGCTTAACCGACAGTATCTCTCCCCCATTTTGTTCCTCCTGGATCTCTGTGGCCCTTATGTCATTTTTCACATACAGTGCCACTCCTCCTCCCTTCCTGCCTGCTCTGTCTCTTCTGAATATGTTGTAGCCAGGTATGGCCATCTCCCAGTCATGGTTATCATTACACCAGGTTTCAGTGATGGCCACAATGTCCAGATCTGACTGCACCATGACAGCCTCCAGATCTTCCATCTTGTTGCTAAGGCTCCTGGCATTTGCACACATGGTTTTCCATGATTTGACCTCCCTAGACTGTTTTGCTGTTCTACTCCAGCCCCTTTCTTGCTTGTCCTTTATCCCTGGTTCTTCTTGCTGTCTGCCCTTCTGCTGAATTTTGCCCCTTTTCTGCCTATCCACCTCTTGAGCACTAATCTCCATCTTTTGCACACTGCTTTGCAGAGATAGCCACTCCTCTGGTTCACTGGTTCCACTGCTAGCTGTGGGGGGTGAGCAAGTAGGTATCCTTCTTGCTGGCCTGCCACCCCCCTTTGCTAGTTTAAATGCTTGTCAATGTAGCATTTAAACTTATCGAGTGCTTGGATTCCCCTCCAGGATGGATGCAGGCTGTCAGGCTTGAATAAACCTCCATCCCTCCAGGTGGGTCCCCAGTCACCAATGATCAAACCCTTCCTCACAGCACCAGTTCTTCAACCATGAGTTAAAGTTCCTGGTGCATGCACTCTACTCTCCTTGCCTCTCACAGGTAGTACTTCTGAGAAAGTGACAGAAGTAGCTACTTGCTTGAGACCCTCCCAATTTCCTAAACTCTTCCTGAACTTCCTTTGACTCCCCATTTGCCAGGTCATTAGTACCTAGGTGGATAATGACATCCAGCTCACCCTCCCATCTTGCCTTCCCAGTGATCCCCAGGATCTTCCTTCCATCCCTCCATGCCGTGGCACCTGGTAGGCACCTCACCTCCCTGTCCTCCCCCTCCTGTGTTCCTAGCTGGATCCCTCTTATGATGGAGTCCTCCTCTGGGGTCCACTGCTTTCCCCGCTGAGGTCACCTCCTTGGCTAACCTCCACATCCTTTCCTTCCACTTCTCTGGGTACCTCTATTTGGTTGTCCTCATTTTCCAGTGTGGCATATGAGTTCTTGAGTGGAATAGGATCTGGGATGTGCCTCTGCCTGACCGCTCTAACCCTCCCTGAGCCCACTGTCATCCAAGTGCTCCTCATTCTCGGCATCCTTTGAGGCAGTTGCATTGGACTGGGTGGTCTCTGAAAAGGGGTGATGGTACTCCTGACCCAGTTTACTTCCACTCTGAGTCTGGCTACCTCATCCCACAGTCCAGAGAGATGCATGCAGATAGGGCAGCACCTCAGTGTCCAGAAGGTCTGCCTGAATATGGCTGCCCCACAGCCACTGCATTGCACCACTCCCCACATTATACTGCTATTCCACTACTTGTCTGCTACTGAAGCTCTCCTAGTTTCCTTTTTATTAATTTACTGTCCTAAAAATCCTGCCACTGATCCTCAGATAATTTTCTTTTTTTAAAAAAGAGAAAAGAAACCAATAAATAAATAAATAAGTCAAAACACCTGTCGTGCTGAGGGTGGGCTTCTTCCCCCTTATGCCCCTCCTACTTCACACGCCTTACTATACCATGTGTTTAGCTCCTGTCAATCAGATTTAACAGGGCATATAATTAAGAGTTGGGGGAAGGGGAGGGAGCGGGGGTGAAAATTTGCAGCAATTAAAGACAGCACAGAATTACACCACCACCACATTTTAAATTTTCAACAGCCCAAAAACAATTCTAAGTAAAGACAACAAAGAAAGTACAGTATCACTAAAAGCCCACAATCTAAGTTTAAAAGAAAAATAGCAATTACCAGTTACTCTAAAGCACTGAATTGAATATATTTCCTTCCTTCCCCTTCTGGCTTCTTCTGAGAAAATTTCTTAAACTTATACTTTTTTATATTCCTTTTTAATTTATCAAAGTATTTCAACTGCAGTTTAATAGATTACCTTCAGAGGTCAAAGAAGCCACCAGAAGTTGGAAAACACACACGTCCCCCGAATTAGTGGTGCTCACTCCTCCACGTCAGCTCTCTCTCTATGCTGCCTAGAGTACTAGGGGTGGGAAAATGTTGGATTTGTTATTCAGAAACAATGACATAGTTGGAAGTGTCCTGAGTACCAGTGATCAACATACGGTGTGGTTCAGCATAAATAAAGGAACTGAGGTAAACCACAAGAAGATGAGGGTCCTGGATTTTGGGATGGTGAATTTCAAATAAATGTGTAACTGCCTTAGAAAATGCCTCATGGGGAGATATAGCCAAGGAGGGATAGAGCCGCAGCAGAAAGTAATTAAGGAGGGCTTCATTAGGAGAATGAGCCTATGCATGAATGAGGTAAGAAAAGGCAGGAGGAAAAGGAGATCATTAGGATTCTCTAAGGAGGTGGCAAAGGTAGTGAAAGAAAAAAGTGCAGCTTTTAAAAGATATAAGGAAACTCAAAGGGAGAGGACAGGGATGCTTACCAGAACAGGTAGAAGGAAAGAGGAAAGGTTAAGAGAGCTAAGGCAGAGACCCAGAAAAGGATTGCAAGGGCAGTGTGGAGGGGGATAAGACTTTTTTTCCCCACTGTCAGTGAGAAGAGACAAGCTAGGGGTAGGATATTGAGGATAAGAAGAGGGGGAATGGGGGCTGCGCAGAAGGAGATTAAGAAAAGGCTGGCATTTTGAACAGGTAGTTTTGCTCACTCTTCACAGTAGAAGAAGAAGAAGAAGAAGAAGAAATATTTATGTAGCACTTTTCATACACATTGTATCCCAAAGTGCCTTACAAGCAATGCTAGACTGGTAGTGAAGTGACTGAATGTGTAGTGGTAGCCATTTTGTACATCAACACCCACACATAGCCTTGGACAATTGCATGAACCAGTTTTATGGGAACAGGAATACTGGCCAGGAAAGTCCTTTGCTCTTTGCAAAAAGTGCATTGAGTTATTTTACTGCCACCTAGACACCCACCAGGACAGCACCAGGATAGGTAGAAGAGACCTCCGTTTAATGTCTCATCCAAAGAACAGCACACCCTGACAGTACAGCAACCCCCTAATACTGTACTAGGGTGCCAGTGTATTTAGGTATGAGCCTAATCCTGTTGTGGGACTAGAACCCATGACCTTCTCGCACAGAGGCAGATGTACTACCAACTGCACGCTGACAACTGGAGTCCTCCCTTCCCTCTACTGACAGTAGAGGGAAGGGAGGATGGGCCACCAGGGATAATTAAGAAAAGAGATGGGGAGTGAGTGAACACAAAGGCATTTTCAGAGATAAGAGTACCGAAAAGAATTGCAGCTCTGAAAGTGGATAAGGCTATGGGACCAGATGGGATTCAGCCCAGGGTACTGAGGGAGCTCAGAGGAATGTTAGCTGCTCCACTGATAGCCTTGTCCAACAGCTCACTGAAAACAGGAGTTGTTCTGCAGGACTAGAGAAGGGTTTATGTCAGTGGTGGGCAATCTGCAGCCCGCGGACCACTTGCGGCCCTCGGCGAGTTAATCTTTATTTTATTTAGTTTTTGTTGACTGGGTAAGTGCACTAGACAAATCCTGCCTATTTTCAGGCACGACCCAGGGGAAGGGGATACAAATGAATGCCAACTGATCTTGAACCAGATTAAGCTGTTGGTGGTATTTTGAGTGAATGAGGGAAATTTAGCCAGGACACCGGGGAAATTCCCCTATTCTGCTGCTGCATTGCCACCAGTAGGGGGACGGGCTGTTGTCAGGATGGCCACTCTAAGTGGGACGCCAAAGGAGGAGGATGTCTGCCTGGTGGGAGAGCTGGCCTCTGCTCCCACTGATAGCAATGTGGAGGCTGTTTCTCTTAATATTTTGGATATGGACTCTGATACCGAATTTCAGGATGCATCATTTGTTTGGGAGGATTCGATTCCTTTAGTTGGACAACAAGAAGTTAAGTCAACTATTTTGCCTAAATTTTAAACAACATATGGAGCTAATTCTACGGGAGAAGGGTCTTCATTTACACCTGTATCGGTGAAACTTGGTGGGCAGTTGGAGTGTTCTACCTTACCCCCTGTTAGCAGTGAGGCTGTTCCTGCTGTGACTATGGCTGCTTTAACTCCTTCGGGAGGCTCCGTGGAGCGCGGTGAGTTTTCGACTTCTGATATCACTCAATCAGACTTTGCTGCTGCTATTTCAGTTACCCCTGATGTGGTCTCTATCCTTCCCAGTGCAATACGTCCCCAAATTGAACTAAATTCCGTTTCTACTGTAGCGGGCGTTATTAAAGAGTCTTGCTTACCGGAATGCAGTATGAAGTCTCCAGCGTCTGCAGAACCTTTGTCAGATACGCTCTCGCAAATCAAAAAATGTTTTGACAGCACTGTTTCCTCTCCTGTCATACTCCTGCCTGCTGTTACAGACTCTGAAGGCCCTGCGCGGTGCAGTCGCATACCAGATTCTGTTTCTCGCAGTTGCGATGTTTCTGATTCTACAGCTACTTCACTGCAGGCTGTCAGTAAAGTCGCGAGTCTTAGCGAGTGCCTACAGTCTGAAACACCATTGTCAGTATTAAAAGAAAACAGTTCCTGCTCTTTCAGTCAACAAACATTTCCTTCGGGGTTTCACTCCACTGCCTTCACCCAGAACGAGTCTGCTCCATTAAGTAAAGCTGCTGGATTTGTTTTAAAAAGCCCTAATACTGTGGGAACTCAAGGAAAGCCTGCTATTATCTATCAATCATCCACTATTTCCCAAATTGGGGCAACTGAATTTTCCTTTTCTGATAAACCTGTCTCTCAACAGCCAAAACAAAATATTATGCATCCTACTGCACCAGTTTCTTCCTCTCTCATAAGTGATGTGCCTCAGGAATCCTGGTCTCCGGGCAAAGCTCTCCTGGGGCTGGCTGGGTGCAGGCTCCAACAGGTGTTTGGAAGCCTGATCCAGTTTGGGACACTGAATTTTCCCTTTCCCAGCATTCTCCTGAGTGGAAGCCAGTCTCTCAGAAGCAGGTTTCGACTAACAGTTTAAAAATTGTATCCAAAGAGACTAAGACCACGACACCTCCTTCTGCTATTGATCCTTCTATGGCTCAGGTTTCAGTACTCTCCGCTACAAAAATAGATCTGCCTCTTCAGGTGACTGGTCCACCATCACAGGAGTCCTCTTTACTGAAACCCCCATCTCAGAAGCCACTTATGTCTGATCTATTTTCCTCTTCAAAAAGGGAAGCAGCACCTTGATGGAATGCTGTCCGTATACGTTATAAAGGGGGTTTGAAGGAACGGCCGGACAGATATTATGTGGGGAAAACTCTATTGAAGGATTCTTTGCATTTTACTCCCCATGATGTTTACGCTTTTATTAACATTTCTGGAGAAGATAATTTTGATATAAGTTTCCGGACTCCTCATGGCTTGGACTTATTTTGGGATCGATATGGTCAGGTGAAGTTTTCTCCCACATGGACCCCCTTTTTGGTTATACCTCTTTCTAAGCCATTAATTAAATATGTTACAGTTATGTTTAGAAATGAGGGGGTCCATGTGGAGGATATCACCTTCTGGTTATCACAAAAATGTGAGGTAGTAAGTAGCCCGGAGCCTATTTTAGATTCCGAATGTTTTTGGACAGGGGGCTGGAAATACAAAGTTAAGCTGAGGCAATCTGAATCTGGGGTAGCACATATTCTGAATTCCTTTTTGCTGGGAAGGGAAGGGGGGTTTGTTTTTATGGAGGACAGCCACGTGCTTGTTACAAATGTGGGTCTAGGACTCACCTTTCGAGTGTTTGTGACCAGCCATGTTGTGAAAATTGCGGGGAAGTGGGGCATGTAACTATTCATTGTGTTAATACTTCCAGGTGTGATCTCTGTGAAGAGTCTGGCCATAGTTTTCGAGGCTGTACTTGGGCTGCTAAGAACAAGGTGTCTTGCATAAGTTCCGACCTTCTAATTCAGACAGCCCAGGATGCTGCAGCCCCCCAACCCCCCTCCCCCCTTTTTCTCCCCCAACACTGATACCATCTCCATGCTCTAAAAAAAAGCAAGAAAAGCCTGCAGGTGTGGACTGTATCTCCCTTATTTCTTCCAGTAAACTGGATAAAGGTGTACAACTTCTGGACCCTGTTCCAGTGGAGGAAAAAAAACCTTGTATGGGTCCGCCTGGCCCTTTGGATTTTCCTCTGGTTTGTTACACTGAGGAGGTCTCTGGGGTTACGGAAAAGAATCTAAGGTTTCAGTTCCTGGGTCACCTTTGCCTAGACGTAGATCTTCTAGGAATTTGCATCCTAAATCTCCCCCTTCTGCTTCCATCATTGAAACCAGCAATTCATATGCGGCCCTTTTTATCCCATGGGGGCACACTGAGATGGAGTTGGGAGATTCAGACTCTTAAAAATCCTCTTTATCCACCCTGTCACAATCTGTGGATAATTATAAAGAGAAAAAAAAAGAGGAAAAAATAAAGGGTTTGTTCATTTCTTTCTAACTTATAATGAGGTTTCTTTGGGGTTCCTTTAACACTCACAGCTTGCTAAATTCTGCTAAAAGGCAGGCTTTTTTTCATTATATGCATGATCAGCATATATCTGTGTGTTTTTTGCAGGAAACTTGGATGTACTCTGTGGACCAGTTAACTTCCTTTAAACGGGACTGGGTTTGGGGCCCTTCCTTTTGGTCCTTTGGAATGGACAGAGCAGACAGCATAGTCATTGTATTTGATTCATTTTCTTTCATATTACATAATTTAATTGACCTCATACCAGGTAGAGTTTTGATACTGGATGGGAAATGGCACAGTTCGTGCTATCGTTTTATTAATATTTATAGCCCTCAAACAAAGGCTGGTAGAGTGGCCTGTTTCAAAACCATACAACCTTTTTTGGTAACCTCTGTTAAGACACTATGGGGAGGGGATTTTAACTGCACCATCACTAACTTGTCTAAACGGAATAACAAAGTTTATTGTGATTCACATGTGCTAGCCAACATTGTTAAATTAGCTGGTTTGATTAATTGTCTTTTCTTTTCTTCACATGGACCTCAATATTCTGTTAGAAAAGGAAAAGGTTTTTCTTTAATAGATTATATGTTTGTTTCCCCTGCCATGCAGGTTCATTCTTTTGAAATGATTCCTTGTGAATTCTCAGATCATTCTTTCCTACTATGTAAATTTCAGTTACCAGGTTTTTTTGAGCATAGACAGGTGCGGTGGAAACTTAATAGTTCCATCCTAGTCGAAGGGGGAGGCACTGACAAGCAGCAGGAAAATCCCAGCCTCTCCCTTCAAAACAGGGTACTAAATGAGAAAAAGACTGAGGTAGAATGGTCAGTGGGGGATGCTGCAACAGAAGGTAAAGCCATCAAAAAATGGAGAGCAATGAGTACCAATGCCCGTAGTCTGGGTAACAAGCTTCCTGAATTAGTGGCCTTGATGGAGGAGGAACATCTGGATATCATGGCAGTCACAGAAACATGGTACACACAAAACCATGACTGGGATGTAAACATACCAGGATACACTATCTACAGGAGGGACAGGGAGGGTAAAAGTGGAGGAGGAGTAGCTCTTTACATAAGGGAAGGAATAAAAGCAATGGAACAAAAGGGTAAACAGGGAGAAGAAGAAGCACTGTGGATAAATTTGGAGACAGGCAATGGCACCACAATCTGCACAGGGGTTGTATACAGACCTCCTTCTCAGGGGGAGGAAATGGACAAGGAAATGATATAAAGTATACTTAGAATGGCAGAAAAAGGGGAGATATTGCTGATGGGTGATCTGAATATGCCAGATGTTAACTGGAGTGCAGTTGCAGCTGCCACTTTGAAGAGTGGAGTTATTCTAGATGCCCTACAGGGGGCATGCCTTAGACAAGTAGTACTGGAGCCCACTCGAGAGGGAGAAATATTAGACTTGATACTCTCAAATGAAGATGGAGAGAGGATCACAGATGTAGAGTGGGTAGCCATCTGGGAACTAGCGACCATCGAACAGTATGGTTCACAATAAACAGCAATAGAGTCAAGCCATACAAAGACAAAAGTATTGGACTTTAGGAGGGCTGACTTTGCCAAAATGGGTGAGTGCCTAAGGAATGCACTAGCAAATGGGCAGGAAGGAGGGGTGGAAGAACAATGGGGAATAATAAAAACTGCCATCACAGAGGTAACAAGCCTTTGTGTGAAGCAAATAAACAAAACAAAACGATGTAAGAAACCACTATGGTTCTCAAAGGAGGTGGCAGTGAAGGTTCAAGAGAAAAAGAAAGAATTCAGGAAGTACAAGGAATCACAGAAGGAGCAGGACAGAGAACTGTATCAGTTAAAGCAAAAGGAGGCTGGGAAGGCAGTGAAAACAGCAAAGGCCCAAACCGAGGAAAAGATAGCCTACTCAGTTAAGAAGGGGGATAAAACCTTTTATAGGTACATCAGGGAGTGAAGGAAGACCAAGGGAGGGATAGTGAGGCTTAATAAAGGGAGGAGGGTGGGCAGAGGGAGACTGTGAAAAGGCAGAGATACTAAACAAATATTTTTGCTCAGTATTTACAAAGGAAGTGGGAGGTACATAAAACAAACAGTAGAAACACTCTGGATACAGAAGTTGATACCAGCCCATTTACAGAAGAAAGGTTCTGAAAGAACTCTTAGAACTGAAGGTGGACAAAGCAATGAGGCCTGATGAGTTCATCCCAGAATTCTAAAAACTAAGGTAGAACTAAGTGATACCACTGACTACCCTTTTAACAAATCATGGGAGGATGGGGTGGTACCTGAGGACTGGAGGAGGGCAGATGTGATTCCTTCACAAAAGTGGGAGCAAGGCAGAAGCAGGAAACTACAGACCTGTTTAACCTCAGTGATAGGAAAATGATGGAATCACTTTTGAAGGAAAGAATTGTTGAGTATCTAGAGGCCAGAGGGGCGCAGGACCCTAGGCAGCATGGATTCACAGTGGGAAGGTCATGCCAGATGAATATGATAGATTTCTTTGACTGGGTGACCAAAGTAGTAGATCAGGAAGGGGCTGTGGACATGGCCTACCTAGACTTTAGCAAGGCATTTGACACAGTCCCACACAAAAGATTAATATACAAGTTAGCCGGCCTGGGAGTGGGTCCCAAGATGACAGCCTGGGTAAAGAATTGGCTGGAGAATAGGACACATAGAGTAATAGTAAATGGAGTCCACTCAGAAGAAAGGAGGGTTACTAGTGGGGTACTGCAGGGTTCAGTATTAGGACCGGTCCTCTTCAATGTCTTTATAAGTGACATTGCAGAAGGACTGGAAGGAAAAGTATGTCTCTTTGCAGATGACACAAAGATCTGCAACAGAGTTGATGCACAGGTGGGGTGGAAAGGATGAGAAGGACTTGGCAAGGTTAGAGGAATGGTCAAATGTATGGCAGCTTAGATTCAATGCTAAGAAGTGCAAGGTAATGCCTGGGAAACAAAACCCAGGAGAAGAGTACACAATGGGGGTGAGATACTAACAACAACAAAAATGGAAAGGACCTGGGGTAGTCATATCAGATGACCTAAAGGTGGGCAAGCAATGTGAGAGGGCAGCAAGGAGGCTGGGGGATACTGGGATGCATAGGGAGGCATCACCAGTAGAAAACAGGAAGTTATTATCCTCTGTACAGACAGCTGGTGATACCCATCTGGAGTACTGTGTGCAGTTCTGGAGACCAATCTCTGCAAAGACATAGACAGGATGGAAGCTGTCAGAGGAGGGCAACTAAAATGGTGCAGGGTCTGCACCGAAGACATATGAATAGAGATGAAAGGAGCTTAATATGTATAACCTCGGGTAAGGAGGAGAGGGGGACATGATAGAAAGCGTTCAAGTACCTCAAGGGAATCAACAAAGTCCAAGAGGGTAGCATCTTTCAAAAAAGGTGTGCAAGAACAAGAGGGCACAATTTGAAGATGGGGGACTCAGAGGTAATTTAAGGAAGTATTTTTTCACAGAGGGTGTGTGGATGCATGGAATGGCCTTCTGGAGGAGGTTGTGGAGTCAAAATCAGTGGTGGAATTCAAGCATGCATGGGACAGTCATAAGGCAATTCTAGGGGGTTGGGGTAGGAAGAAGTAGGCTGCTGGTTAACTAGGATCTGCAGCTTATCCAGTAGGTAGGGAAATGGGAAGACTGGGTGGGCCAAGTGGTCCTTATCTGCCGTCAAATTCTATTTTTCTATGTTTCTATGTTTCTAGGCTTACCCCATATACAGTTAGGGGTGAGATATATCCTAAAGGCCAGATTGTCAGTGGCTTTCCTTTATTCTAATTTGGGGGACTGGTGGTTGGAGACCAAGGCTGATTTACGGAATTGGTTTAAAAAACAAGGGGTTAAAACAAAAAAACATAATTTTTTGAAATACCTGTCACTTAGGCAGCAGCTTCAAAGACTTACTACGGTAGCATACACTTCACAATGGGATTATTCTGCTCAAATTATTGAGTTACAGGAACAAATGAGGGCCTTTCAGTATGATAGAGCGAAAACTTTGCAAGCTATACTAACTAACGGCATTAAAAAATCCCCTATGGGAGATCCCTTTGAAGCCTGTAAAACCTTCAGGGATTTCTCTAATATGGATTCACTAAAAAAGCCTGATAATTCTATGGCCATAACTGTTCCACAGTTAAGAGAATTAATTATCACTCATTTTCGGTCTTTGGAACCTTCCCTTCCGATCTTTGATGAATCCATGCTTTCCTATATAAGTGGTATTCATATTCCTTCAGAGTCAACAGAAGCTTCTAATTTATTGGAACCCATTTCTCAGGAGGAAATCTTGAACGTTATAAGGAATTTAAAACCAAACATTTTACCAGGAATTGATGGCTTATCTAATAATTTGTATAAAATTTTTTCTACGGAGCTGGTTCAATGTCTTTTTATTTTATTTCGGTATTTTGTTAAGAATACTGTGTTTTTTCCTTCTTTTTCAGATGGATTAATAGTTTATTTATTTAAATCTGGGGATAAACACAGCATTAAGAATTGGCGACCTATTACTCTTTTAAATTCAGATTATAAAATTTTTACCAGCATTTTGAACAATAGACTGAAGAACTATGCTAAGTTGGTGATTTCTCCCTTCCAATTTAGTGGGATACCAGACAGAAAGATTCAATCAGCATTAATGATTGTGCGTAATGTTATTGAACACCTCTCAGTATCGGGCATCTGTAATTGTCTGGTTGTAGCAGATTTGGAAAAAGCATTTGATAGAGTCCATTTACCCTTTTTTTTTTATCTTGAGAACATTATGGATTTCCAGTGCAAATAGTTAATTTAATCAGAATGCTATATCAACATAATGCTGTTTTCCCCTTTTTGAAAGGTTGCACGGCTGACTGTTTTTTTCTGAATACAGGAGTGCATCAGGGTTGTCCTCTCAGCCCTCTTCTCTATGTATTTTCCTTGGACCCATTATTACAAACCTTAATGATGGTTCAACGTTGGACTGGAATTTCAGGCAATTTGTCCCAGGATCAACATCTCCTATTACAGGCATATGCTAATGATTTAATTTTGTACTTTTCTGATCAGACTTCTGTGCATCTGTTTTTAGAGGCTTTTGATGATTTTTCAAAAGTGTCCAATGCTAAATTAAATTTGCAAAAAACAAAGGGGTTGTTTATTGGGGCTGCAGGCCCAGTCGAGGTCTTGCAGAAAGGAATCCATATTACGCGGACCCCCCTTAAAATTTTGGGTATCATGTTTGGTCCTCAGAATATACCGGTTGATAATTGGGAATCGGCTCTTCAGGTTGTGGAACATAAGTTAAATAGATGGAAGAAGTAGAAACTTTCAAAACTAAAACGTGTACATGCGATTAAGAAGTTTCTTTTGCCCTGTTTGCAGTACATAGCTATGATCTTCCCGCTTCCTGTTCATCTAGAAACAAGGGTTTATTGTTTATTTTTTCAAATGCTTTGGGGTAACCGTTTAAATCCGGTGAAGAGAGTCTATACTTATTTAAATGTCAAATCAGGGGGCCTTGGGATGGTGGACCCTGTTGTTTTTTTACATTCACTATTTTTAATGTGTACTGTTAGAAGTGGTTTAAGCTCAGCAAAAGGGATAGGGGGAATATGGATTTCGTGATCACTGGACAAATACTTTATGAATTGGCATGTTTTGGCCCCTAAGTTAAACCCTCATGTCCACCTTCCTCAATATTTCCGGCCAGCTGCCCAGAAATTGTACAAATGGGGAATTACGAAAGAGATGATTTTGAAAAATAAGATGAAAGGCTTTTACCAATTGATAATGTTTAATTTATATCCTCAAGAGCCGTGCTTTAAGAATTGTCCTACTGCCCTCAATTCTAAGGTTTTGGTTCAGTTGAATAGTTTCGGATTGCCTCATACACAATGGGAAACGCAGTGGTTGATTTTTTATGGCCATTTAAATGTTCGGGGTAATGCCAAATATAAGGCATCTGAAGAAAGGAATTGCCCCTATTTAGATTGCATTAATAAGGAGGAGACTATGGAGCATTTTTTCCTTCACTGTTCTTATTCCACGGGTTTGTGGTCTTATTTGGCTAAATTATGGGGCTTTAAATGGCTCTCTTTACTTTCATATGATGTTTTGATTCTAGGCTGTTATCCAGTAAGTTTTTCTCATTTTCATGAAGGGACATTGTCTTTATTTTTTTGTTGTTTACGTTTTTATTTATGGCAAGCTAGATGCCAATGGGTGTTGTATCAAAGAAAAATGCCTTATATTGGTTTTAGTATATTAGTTTCTAATGAACTTTCGAGAATATATTCTCAGGAAGCAAAGCGGTTGGCTCCTGCTACTATATTGAAGTGGTGGAAAGGTTTTCTTCATTTTATAAAGTTTAAGTAATCTATTGTTCTTTTGCTTATTTTGTATTTTTCTCCAAACAGTTTGTATTTCTATTGCCTGATTAGTTCTTAAGTTCACTGTGTTGTTTTCTTATGTTTATTATTTCAATAAAAACTCCCCTACTCTTTTCGATAAGTGCCATGGGATCTTTAACATCCACCTGAACTACGACCAATCCAGGCAGATGGGACCTCAGTTTAATGTCTCATCCAAAAGACGGCACCTCAGAAGTGCAGCACCCCTCTCATGCTGCACTACAGTGTCAGTACTGGGATATTAACCCAAGTGCCAGATGTGGGAACTGAACCCACAGCCTTCTGATCTCCCAGCCTCAGAGGCGAGTGTGCTACCTACTGAGCCACTGACACTGCAACTGTGGCCCCAGAGAACATTTCTACCACCACAACAGGACTGCACTACACAAAAGAGAAACAGACTGAGTTTTAACTTACAGTATTTAATACTATTTATACTGTTTTTATACTTTCAATGATGTCACCAGTCCATTAAATAATGTTTTTTTTTGCATTCAGATCTGTCACTTTTGATTAATTATGTGGTGAAATGGGTCCAGTCCAGGTTGTGCGTGGTCATGCAGCCCTCAAGGAGGTTTGAGGGCTTCATATGTGGCCCTTGGATTATTTTAGGCTGCCCATCACTGGTTTATGTAGTTCCTGTGTATAAGAATGGCAGTAGAGAGGAATCTAGTAAATACAGGCCAGTCAGCCTAACTTCAGTGGTGGAGAAACTAATGGAAGCCCTACTAAAGGACAGACTGGTTGATTACCTAGAAACCAATGGGCAGCAGGAGAACAGGCAGCATGAGTTCACAGGTGCAAGGTCATACCAAACGGATCTAATAGATTTCTTTGATTGGGTGCCCAGGGAAATAGATTGGGGAATGCAGTAAACATAGCCTATCTAGACTTCAGAAATGCCATTGACATTGTGTCATACAGAATGCTGATTATGAAGCTAACCTAACTGTGGGAAGGGTCCAAAATTATTAAGTGAGTTCATGGCTGGCTAATAGATAGGAGGCAGGGAGTAGTGGCAAGCAGTGCACTCTAAAGATGGGGGAGGGTGACCAGTAGAGTGCCACAGGGTTAAGTGCTGGAACTAGTCTTCTTCAATATCTTCATAGGGGACATTGTAGAGGAACTGGGGGGGGGGTCTGTCTTTTTACAGATGACACCAACATCTGCAATGCAGTGGACACCTAAGAGGGTGTGAAGACAATGACTGTGATCTAGAGAAGCTAGAGGACTGGTTGAAATCATGGTGGTTGGAGTTCAATGCCAAAAAGTGCAAAATCATGCACCTAGAGCACAGGAACCCTATTGCTGAGTATAGGCTAGGGGGAGGTGTTGGCAGTTACTAGGCTGGAAAGGGACCTGGGGTAATTTTAGAAGGTCTCAAGGTGACAACACAGTGTTACAAAGCCATGTGCAGGGCTAGTGAGATGATGGGGAGCATAGGAGGGCAAAACCAGCAGAAGGATGGCGGTGCTGCTTCCACTGTACAGCTATCTGGTATGACCTCAAATTGAATACTGTGCCTAGCTCTAGAGACTGCACCTCTGGAAAGACATAGAAAGGATGGAGGCAGTCCATAGAAGGGCAACCAAGATGGTGCAAGGGTTGCATGAGAAGCCCTATGTACACTCTGAATGACAGGAGAGCAAGGGGCGACATGACTGAGACCTTCAAGTATGTCACAGGTGTCAACAGAGTGCAGGAAGGGAGCCTTTTCCAGGTATTCCATGAAGATGGCAATGACAAAAACTGTGAAGACAAAAACAGTGATGGAAAACAGTGTGGCCACAAAGGGTGACTGTGACAACACAACGATCGCCGAAATGGTGACTTACAGATTTCCCTCTCTTCAAGTTCTGTCCCCCCTGGAGTTTGATATATTTAGTAAGGTGAGAATGGGGGGGTGAAGCCTTATGTCATTGTTGTCGCTGTTTTGGCCATTTCTTATCTTGTGCCCCTTGCCCTGTGTGGCGCACTATTACGTGCTCACCCTTTTTGGCTTCGTGGTTTTGTTTTCACCATTATCACATATGACCTTTTTCCATTAGATGATGAGCTCCAGGACTAAGGGACATGCAATGAAATTTGAGAGGGGAATTTCAGGAAGGATGTGAGGAAATACTTATCCAAAGAAATGGTGGTAGAAGCATGGAACAGACTGTCACCTGAAGCTGTGGCAACTAGAACAATGGAAGGCTTCAGTCATGCATGGGATAGTTAAAGGGGTATATTAGTACAGAAACTGAGGGGGGGGGTCCCTGAAAACCAGTTAGGATCTGCAAAACTACAATAGGCAGGGAACCCTTGTGCAGACTGGGTGGGTCAAGTGGTCCTTTTTTGCTGACAAATTCTATAGTTTCTATGTTTCTACCACACTCTTCTCCCCAACTCAGTGGTATCTGATGCCAAGCAGTAGAGTCTCAACTTATCTGACAGACTCAGTCAAATGATTTGCAATGTAGTTCTCAAATTTTAAAACTGGAGCCCTCTAAACTATTCAGATTAAGTGGAATTATTATGTAAAAATAGCTAAAATTATTCTTGAGGTGCCCAAGTAGTCATAATACCGATCAAAATACCGGATCTCCTAAAAATGCAAAAAATATCTGTTCCTTTCTTTCTATCCCTTGCGTATCTCTAAGAATTATTTTCTATTAATTAACTACACTCTTGAAAATAAAGAAACAAAACATATAAAAACATAAAGGAACTTTAGTCCAATGCAGTTCCAGCACAGTAGTACTGTGATAAAAAATCTGCAAAACATTCTGTGCACTCTAAGTCCCAGTCTCTCATCCTCCCGTAAATGGTCAAATCTTAGATTCAAATCTTTTATAACCAACTCCAGGCTTCAGTCAACAGTTAACTCAATGGGAGTCATTTGATATTCTCTCCTAATGAGTCCCTGGACTTCACTTTTAACTTCCACAACCTCTGGTCCCACTCTGAGTTTGCCAGTTTTCAGTCTCCAGTCACTCTCATATATCTTTTTTCTTCTCAGAATTCTTGAAATCTTCTCTTCTCCTTATAATCAATCCCCAAGTGATCTGTTCAAGCTGCAAGGAGCTACCAAATAACTAAACTTCACAAAACAGGTTACAAACTCCCCAAGGGGACAAGAAAACAACCACTTCAAGGATGTACCATAAGCAGTTTTTTTTAACAGAAATAAAAGTAATTAACATATAGCAAATATGGATGGCAGACAGTAACTAAATCAAAGAAGTTTCTATTTACATAACAGCAGCAGTGCTCTCTCCACAGTCCTCACACTGGTGCCCTCTAGATCATCAACTCCTTTTCACCCAGTATGGCCATCAACTGGGACTGTGGGAGACAGGCCATCAGAACCCTAACTGGAGAAAACATTCAGAGAGTTAAGTTCCTCTAGAATATCTGACTTAGAAACTGGAGACAGTTTGAAGTTCCCAAGAGGTGACAGAAATACTGTAGCAGCAAGTTGGAGGCTGATGAGAGACAGATGAGAGCCTTGGGACCTTTTAATGCATCAGCAGATAGGCAGAGACAGGTATCAGTTTGGAAGCATGAAGGTGAAGGGGAGGAGTTGAGGTAGTGAACAGTTTTCCAGAATTTAGAACGATCAATACCACTGCATACAAATTTATTTTGGCAATAGGTGGCCTTTGCCTGATGGATAACTTGCACAGTGGCTTTGGAGTCTTGTTAAAGCTTGCCTCTGTAATGGTAACCCATAGATTTATGTTTAGTCAATGTGGCATCTTTCAAGTAGAAAATGTCCATAAGGATGGAAGTAATCTGTGGTGGGTGGGAGAACCAAACTCTGGAAGACTTAAAAAGAGCATGACTTTTGAGTTTAATGTAGTGAGAAAGTGAGTTAAAGCTTATTCAGGGTAGGGTAAGAAAAGAGTAGGCTGCCAGTCAGCTAGATGAAGGTCTTGTAGGAAATCTTTTGGATGGAAAGACTTAAACAATCTTGCCACAATGATTAAGGGCTTTCATAGTTTTAATTTTCCTCACACAATAGTTTAGGTGGTAGTCACTAAAGATACAGTATCTGGTATAGTATGAGCTATCGTGATTCAGTGGGGAATGACACTAGTACCGAATCAGTTATGGTGTATTTGAAATACCTGGTATTGAAACTGGTAGGGATCTTATCATCTGTGACAGGATTGAGGCTTTGATTTTAGTGTGTAGAGAAGAGAATGGAGAAGCCTTATTACCAGAAGACCATTTGGCATTGAAGTCCTCTAGAAGAACATGTATTTGTTTATTTATTTATTAATTATTCTTTGGTAACCAAGTAAGGCCAATAAGGCACAAGTGTCTGTTTTCAGGGGTGACCCAGGGGCACTGGGGAGATTACATGACTTGCTCAGAGTCACATAGTATGCAGGTGGAGGTTTGGGGCATCAAACCCAGGTCTGCTGGATCAATCAAGTTCATTCACAGCTTGCTGCTGTAACCTCTAGGCTGTACTGCCACCTGACTTGAGAGGAGTCCAGCAAATGTTGTAGAATACTAGACATATGATCAGGAGATTTACCTGGCACACAGTAAATACCTGTAATAAATAAGTGAATGATGCATGGGAAGGAGCACATACCTGTCGACAATTCATGGAACTTGGGGATGGACTCCTGCTGAGTGATAGAGAACTGTAGATAAATGACAGTATAAAAGAAGACATCTCCACCTTGTTTTGAGTGATCTTGTCTGTGAATTTGTCATCCCAGGAATGCAATAGTAGAGAAGCTGATTTTAGAAGATAGCCAGGCTTCTGATAGAATTGGCACATCAAGGATATTTTGAGCTAAACATATTCTAATCTAATAGCTTTTGAGGAGCAGACTTCTAATATCAAAGTGAAATAATCTAAGACCTTTTGGTAGAGATGGTATATTACCGGCAGAGGAGGGGGAGCCTAGATTGACGTCTACATCACCACTGAGGAGAAACAGGAACACTAATAGTAAGTTACTGGCTCTGGAGGAGAATGGAGTTTTCTTATGCAGGGGGGACATTAGGATAGGACCTAGGGGCCTCAAGGACACACAACCTAAGCAAGGTCTGCATGCTAGGGTAGAGTTAGTAATTGTGTCAAAAACAGAGTTTTAGACAGCTTATATCTTGTTTATCTTACCCGTAAGACAGCAAACATTAGTGTGCACAGTCTCCGTCCTAGTGGCTAATATTTTGGCAAGTCTCAGGAAAAGGGTTCAGTGGTTCAAAAGCTATTAATTAGCAAAATTATGTAAAATTATTGAAATCATTATTTTTTTTTTGCCATAGGATAATGAAAATACTACACCAATTTAAATTATGAAGCTTACAAGTGAATTATATCTCATCTCAAAATATGGCCTTTTCATGATTTGAATATAAAATCTTTCTCATTTTGAAGTTTTAAAGTTTTAAAATCTTGCTCTGATCCCTTTTTCTGAGTTTAAATTGGGCAGGAACAGTAAAGCTAAAAATGGAAGAAACACTTCACTAAAGTTGAGCATTGCATGATTTATGAGAAGCCAGTCAAATGAGACATCTGAGCTGTCTTAAAAAACAAATTAATGTTAGCATTTTAATAAGAGAAATGTTTTTGTGATGGACTGAATAAAACATCAAGACAGATTTTAATACACTCAGCATAAGTGCATAACATATACCATGGAATGTTGGTAACACATGACCAAAAGGAAAAGAGTCACAAAAATGTACAAATTGTTCCGAAACATTTTCTGATGTTTAAAGTATGATATCATCAAAAATTCTGCCCTACATGAACAATATTTTTAAAACACCAAAACCATTAAAAAAAATTTACTAAGACCTACATGAACAAAATGTTTAATGCCAAGAAACATGAAAAATGCTCGAGAACACAGCAAAAAAAGTGTTGCATTTGTGCTACAATTAATGTCATACATGAACAAATTCATAAGAAAGTTATGCCTATTTTGCTTTGTGAAGGGTCTACAAGGCCATGTGCAGTGACCGTTAGGTCTCAATCATGCACTTCCTGCCTTACGTAAATCAAGTTAGGCCTCACCTGCTTCATGCAGGATCCAAAGGGCCCTGTACACAACAAATTATGGCTCACCTTCAGGCTCTGCATAAAGCAAGTTAGGAATCACCACCATACGAGGCCTTGCAAAAAGCAAGTTACAACTCCCTTTTCTCGTAAAGTAAGGAAATTCATTGCAAAAAAAATATGTTAATGCATCATTTATGTTACAAAGCCGCAAGGCAGAGAAATGTGATGTTAGTGATTTTCTGAACCCTCATACCAATCCCCTTCCACAGTACCTACTTTAGTGATCCAAGGTCAAGCTCCAGGTCTGAGGCTTTGCCACATGTATCTGCTGCTTCAAGCTTCCAATCTGGACCATGACCTATGGGTCTGCTGCTTCAAGCAGTAGGTTGAGGGCCTGGTATGAAGAAAGTTATAACTTATCCTATGACTCACCTTATGCTTTGAGAAGGGCTCATATGGCCCTGCATGAAGAAAGCTATTGCTGATCTTTTGCTTCATACAAGGCTCATAGTGTCCTGTGCAAAGAATGTAATGTCTGATTCCCTGTGGAAAGTAAATTGTGATTGACCCCTTGCTTTGTATGGGTCTGCAGAACTCTGTGAAAAGAAAGTTATGATTGTGCTCCTGCTGATTTTTGGTGGGGGAGGGCTGGGGTGTAGAACTTGGATGTCTTTGCCCTTTACATAAAGGGATAGTTAGATAATTCAGAGTCTGACTCTGCAGCGCAATAAATCAAAGTAAAGTCATACAGGTGGGGGAGACTCAGACTGCTAAATATTTCAAAACCTTATTCTTTATTAATATTTTAAACAATTGATAGTCACCTAGTAGCTGAAGCCACAATGTTTTGGCCCTGAGCCACTTCCTTAGGGTCTTATGGTGGTCTAAACTTTACTCCTGTGTATTTACCACCATCTGGGTGCAGTTCCTTATTGTATCTTCATGTATGAACCAGCTTTAAAAACACATCACTTTTCTTCCTGTGGTTAACTGTTTACTAGGACACAATACATCCTCCAGCTTTGAAAGAAAGTGTGATGCTGGCTGCTACATGGCTTGGTCCTCTCCTGCTAGCACAGTGAGAAGAAAGTTTTAACTGGTACTGTGCTTTGTGCAGAGCCAGCAGGAGCCTGGGTAAAGAAAGTTATGACTGATCACAAGTTCCTTCAAGCCCTAAATGGTGCAGTAGACTTTTGGGGCATGGCTCTGGACCTATAGCTTGACGCAGCAGACCTATCAGGCACAGCCCCAGATCTGTAGCTTGAAGCAGCAGACCTATCAGGCACAGCCCCAGATCTGTAGCTTGAAGCAGCAGACCTATCAGGCACAGCCCCAGATCTGTAGCTTGAAGCAGCAGACCTATCAGGCACAGCCCCAGATCTGTAGCTTGAAGCAGCAGACCCATGGGCCATGGCTTCAGACCTGTAGCTTCCTTGGGTTATGAGAGTGGAACTTGTGGGATGGGATGAGTGTTAGTGGTTCAAAAATCCCTAAGGCTACATTTCCCTGATTTTGTGGCTTTGTAACCCTAATGATGCATTAAAATATTTTTTTACGTTGACTATATATACAGTATCTGCACCCCAATAGTGGTGAATAAATTAATAAGTAATGTTATTCTGGGATACATATTTATTTTTACTTAGAATTCATGTTATATATCCTAGAACACATGCTATTTTACTTAAAACCTATTATTTCCACTTAGAATCTAGAAATACAAGACAGAGAACAGTGGATTATATATAGAGTTTACAAGGGGGAATGGCAGTTTTAAGATAAAACAAGGTAAAAATGAAATTTAAAAAAACATATTTAACGTTTTTATTTAATCTGTGCTCATAGATACAAATAATCCACATGTATCTAAATTCAATTGTTACATGCAGAGACTCCAGGTGCTTAGATTTTCACCAAGGTCAGTGACCAAATATTGTAAAAAAATAACATGTCAGAAATGTGTTTACTATTCTAGATTACATATTCAATTGATAATCCTTATTAATAAATTTGAGCAGAAAGACAAGCATTATACATGCTGTATGAGAGAGAAATGCAGGCAAATAAAGTTTTGAGACGTACCTCGAGTCCACCTTGCGATCCTGCAAAGATGATAGACAGACTGACACAACAGACAAAAGACTGACAGGACAGCCCCAAATACAGACATGGCCCTATGGAGAGAAGTATACAGAATAATTCATTATAGTGGACCTCTGAAAGTAATGGTTGACTAACTCTTCAGCTGTAATTGGGTCAAGTGTTTAGTAGGTGGAATGCACTTTCACAGGTATCCTTATTTATCTCACTCATCACAGCATGACCATAAAATGTCTTGCATTAGTTTAGAATGATAATGTCCTTGAGTTGTTTTATCCACTCTGCATATATTGATGGATTTTTATTAGTCCAGTGCTGTACGATTAGCCTTTTAGTTACAATCAATCTAGTAAGGGTTATTTTTTAACTCATTTGTTCCCATGATCATCTATAGTACAACGTAACATCAGAAGCCTAAAGTTCTTATTTCTTTGAGATATGTTGCATGAACCACTTTATTCCACAGTTTGATAACTCCAGCACTCCCAATACATATGGCGAAGCTTGGCCCCAGGTTTATGCACCTCCAACAGAAAGATGAGGCCTCATTTTTAACTTTATTCAGATCACACAGTGCTATATATGAATGATTTAGTATTTTGTATTGAATGTTTAATAATCATAGCATTACACCACACTACTCTTAATCTGTGAGTGCTATATTTAGTACTTTATCCCATTTGTTATGTGGTTTTCTCAGGTTTTTACGGTGCTGCATAGCAGTATTTATATATGCTTATGATTTTAAAGTATTCTGCCCTGGACAGTAGGTCCCATACAAACAGTTTATGGACTGTACTATTGCTGGTGGGGTCTGAGGTGATTCTGTACCCCATTCTTACCATATTGTAGCAATAATGATCTTCATTGCTTTATATGAACTTTATTGTTATAATTGACTTATACTTTCTTGTTTTAATTTAATTTTTATTGAGAGACATCACACAGACATATAAAAGGATACTGTCAGTACATTCATACAGTAGAGTAGCTGAAACCGCAGACATCTGAAGTCACATACATTTTGATGACATTCACATATTCAATCTCTTTAAACATTTTAAGACATTTCCACAACATTTACTGGTAAATAGATAAAGGAAAGAAACTCAGCTTTATTGGCACAACATTCCCCCAGCCAGTTCCTACCTCAATTGGAGTGGCACCCTCCCAATCCCCCTCATTACTTTCTCTATAGATCAAATGTTCCATCTATTTGGGCCATGTACCATACCCACCTCTGTCACCTTAGATTTAAAACTGGTAACTTGTCTGTCAGGCCAGCCATTAATTTTTCCAGCTGGTATATTGACATAATTTGCCTCCAGTCTGCCGCCTTTGGTTTTACTGGCTTCCACCTCCTATTTACTGTTTTTTTAGCCACTAGTAAAAGTACAGGCAAAAAAATGTTATACCAGGAAGGGGAGTGTTGGGGCATAATCATCATTTCATCTGTCAGTTCCACTGTTTCCTCCAAGCAATCTCTTAACTCATCCTGCAGGGAACACCAGAATGGAGTTAGTAAGGGACAGGACCAAAACACATGTCCCAAGTCTGCTAACTGACAGTGGCAGCCCCTCCAACTGATCCCATAATGTGCTGGAAAGTATTTGGTTAATAACTCTGGAGCTCAGAAATATTTACTTCTGCACTTCCAAGACAATTTCTGCCAGATTACTGTAGTTGTAATTTTCACTGCTGGAAGTGCAGTTTGTAGCCATGTGTCAAAAGGAACTGATGAGCCTAAGTCCTTATTCCAATGTTCCAGCACAAAAGAGGTGGAATCCCCAATTTATCTCTCAAAATCTTATAGATATGGCCTATTAGATGTGTTTCTAAATTCCCATCGTTATGGTTCATTATTAAACTAAGAAGAGGGGGCTCCAGTGTTGGGAGTCTAATATTTGTCTATGGTTGTTGATGAATATATCCTCTAACCTGCATATATCGATACTTGTCTCTCATGGTTAAACTGTAACTATGCTGAAGGGACTCAAAAGGGATAACAACCTCTGAATTCAGAAATTGATATATAAAATAAAGTCCCAAACGATGCCAGTGTTTTAATGTTACATCTAAATGGTTTGGCAGAAAATGTTCATTCTGCTGATAATAGCCTTGTATAGTAGAATATGTCTGCGAATGTGTGATGATTTTGCAGGCTATACCACACTTTCAGTGTTTATGAAGTGATATGGGTAAAATGGGGGGAGTAAATTTATTTGTAGAAAACAGAATGGGAGCAATATCATGGAGATCATTGGGCATGAACTTGGTGTCCTTCCATGGAGCCTTATATCATGATGACATCCAAAGCAAAATCATCCTGAGGTATGCTGCTTAGAAACATAGAAACATAGAAGTTGATAGCAGATAAGGACCACAAGGCCCATCCAGTCTGCCCATTTTTTCTACCTTATGAATGTGCCAGAGGCCAGTACTCTGTCAATGGCCTATCTATTCATACTCATCTTTATTGCTACCTTATGCCTGTCCCATGCCTGTTTGAAGCCCTGCACTGTATTCATATCCACCACTTCCTGAGGTAGGCTGTTCCATGCATCCACCACCCTTTCTGTGAAAAAGAACTTCCTCACATTACCCATTAATCAGCCTCCCTCTAATATCATGATGTGTCCCTTGTCCTGCTATTTTTCTTATATTGAAACATGTTAGACTCTTTCACCTTGTTAATGCCCTTAAGATGTTTGAATGTTTAGATCATATCACCTCTCTACCTCCTTTGCTTTAGGGTATACATATTGAGCTCTGTTAATCTGTCCTAATATGTTTTCTGATGCTGTCCATGCACCATTTTGTTTGCCTTTCTCTGGACTGCCTCCATTTTGTTAACGTCCTTGTGCAGGTGTGGCCTCCAGTACTGCATGCAGTACTCCAGATGGGGCCTAACCAGTGTCTTGTAAAGAGGGATTATTACCGCCCTCTTATGACTTGTGATACCCCTACTAATACACCCCAACATCCCTCTAGCCTTACCTTGTGCTTTAGTGGTCTGCTTGGATGATTTCAGGTCATCTGTGATGATGATGCCTAAGTCTCTTTCTTCCCTTGTGATTGCCAGCAACTCCCCTCCCAGCCTATAGGTGGCTTCAGGGTTTCTCTTCCCTATGTGCATGATCTTGTACTTCTTTGTGTTAAACCCCAGTTGCCGCTCTTCTGACCATTTTGCCAATTTATCCAGATCTCTTCTCATTCTGCCCACCCCATCTGGATCATCTACTCTGTTGCATATCTTGGTGCCATCTGCAAACAGACAAACCTTACCCTCCAGCCCATCTGCAGTGTCACTAATAAAGATATTGAAGAGGACGGGCCCCAGGAATGATCCCTGAGGTACATCACTTGTGACTTGCATCTCTTCTGACTGTATATCATTTACCATCACTCTCTGTTTTCTGCCCACCAACCAGTTTGTCACCCAGTTGACCAACTTCTGACCCAGCCTGAGCCTACCCAGCTTATTAATTGATCTTCTATATGGAACAGTATTGAAAGTTTTGCTGAAGTCAAGGGAGGCGACATCAACTGCTCCCCCTTGGTCCAGCACTCTGGTTACCCAGTCAAAGAAATTTATGAGATTAGTTTGACAGGACCTTCCTGTTGTAAACCCATGCTGTCTTGGAGCCTGTGCCCCTATGGATCCCAGGTGTTGTACTATCCTTTCCTTAAGAAGTGCCTCCATAATCTTGCCCACTACTGCTTTAGCAAATAATTCAAGACTCGGAGGATTCATAATTGACTTACATTTTCTGTAGGTATAAATCTATTATCCGAGAAATAATCCCCATTAGTCTAAGGTCATGATTCCCTAATTTTGCTACAGTATATAACATTGGTTTCCCTCTTATTCCCTCTTATTTTAATGAGGTGGTTTCTCCATATGCTTGCAGAAGTTGTGATGGAGTCTGAGAATCTATTAAAGCCAGATAGTAACTCCAGCTGCTTCTGGCTGAATGTAAATATAAAGATGTTTTAGATTTCTAGGGATACCACATAAGTAGTACTTTTTTTTTAGTTAAAGCCTTTTGAAATTATGGTTTCTATATCCATTCATGATGGGGTGTTACCCCCTATGTTTAACAGGAATAAAACACCAACAATAGTGTGATATATATGTATTAAATACATAGTGGGTTACAGTGGAATAACACATTTATCACCTCACATAAATGGTAAGACTATTGTAACATATTTGTGGCCTGAGGTATGGGTCCTACTACTCTCTAGTGAAGATAAATTTGTTATTACACTGCGACCCATTATGTTTTTCCTACATAGAGAATAATATATGGTTAAGGGTGTGATGCCACATAAACTTCAAGAGTGAAGCTCAAAGGGTTTATAAGGCATTACATGCCAAGGGTGTGTTTAAAAAATTACACACCCCACCTATACCATATTTTTTATAATTGCTGACTTTTGACAAAAGTGTTACAGAATGGATGTTCACAGGAACAGCTTTATTCAGAGTCCCCCTTGGTACAATCCTGCCTCCCCTTCCCTCCCTCTCGCTACAATTTTGATCCCCCCTCCCATCATGCAGCAAATGTTCTCTGCTGGCAGGATTTGGTATTGAGAACCTCTATGACATTGCACAAAGCTAAGTGAGTTAAGCGTTCACTGCTGGCAGGATTTGGTATTGAGAACCTCTACGACATTGCACAGGGTTAAAGTGCTGCTTTTCTATTTTTAGGGCTGCAGTGAGCAGAGTCCTGCAGTCCTTTTATGATCATTTAGAAAAAGGACTCTGCATTCCTTCTGAATGAACAACATGTTGAATTATGTCACAGTCTCCTCCACGTCTGTGAAGCAGTCCGCCCATGTTGTCCCTACCGACCACATCACTGCACTGTTTTCACAGTGTGGGACCCTGAAGGACAGCTGTGTAATCTGAGTGGGGTGAAGCGAGCTCTGTGTGTGGAGGCAGTAGGACAGCTGGAGGGGTTTGGGCAACAAGAACCCTTTCTGCCGGCTAGTAGCCTGTCCGGGCACCTCTGAGCTGCTTGGCCTCCCTCTAACAACTGACTTTCAGCAGTCCAGGGCTGGAGGGTTTTGGTCAGGGCTGGAGAGTTGCAGGCTCCAGGCTAGGATGTACAGGACTGAAGTGAGTGTGACACTCTTCAGCCATAAGTCACTGGTGCACTCCGGGCATTTACTGGGATGGACTGCATTGGCATGTGATCATGTGTGCACTGCTAGAGAAGACAAAGTGGGCTTCCACATCATGGCCACACTATTGCAGCCTGAGAGGCTAAGATGAAAGATCAAAGTGTCTGCCAGGCCCTCTCAGATTTGCTCTGCACTCCAGTCTGATGGCAGTCAGTCTCCGGTCAGAGTGGTCTCCTGGTGCCAAACTTACTACAGGAATCAAGGGATACATTGTGAGGTGGTGTATTAGTCTTATTGATGCTACAGTAGCTGTACACTGAAGTGGATGTGCTACTTATGAAGATTCTGGGAATGAGAAGGCATTAGGAATTAGATTGCCAAAGCTGTTTGAGGAGTGGCAATGGACCATGCAAGGTAAGCTTAAAAAAAAAAAAACTTCTGCTCCCTCCCTCTGCATGCTATCACTTCTGTCAGCTCCTCCTCCGGTTAAGTGCCTCCCGAGAAGGCTAAGTGACATGTTTTTAGAAAATCTCCCTCACCCTTCTGCTATGTGCTGTTCCCCCCTTCCTGGCCTCCAGTTAAGTGCCCTAAAAAGGCTGTCCTGGTACTGCCCACAGTGGCTCACTCAATGGCCCATCAAGTATGCTCATCTGGTGGTTCCCATGGAGACTTATTGTCTTGCATTTGTCAAGCTGGCTCTCCAGTGTACTAGCCCCCTCCTACCCCCTGGTTAAATGCCTACCAAGCGGACTTGCATAAAAGATTAATTACATGCTGTTGCCTGTGGTGGCTCACTGTATGAATCACTGAGTGCATTCTCCTGGGGTCATCTGCAAGTGCTTGTTCTTTTGCCCACCAAACAGGCTTCTCTGGTGTGCTGACAGTGATGGCTCATTATTCTGCATCCATTGAGCAAGTTCTCCTGGTGCAGTCCACAATGGCTCACTGTTCTGTGTCCACTGAGTAGGTTTTCCTGGTGCCACTCATAGTGGCTCTCTCTCTTTCTCCTTCAGCGACCTGTGGCAGATCTCTTTTAGATTTATTAGTGCTGCTTTACTTGGGGGGATCAGGTAGTGCCCTTCAGCATAGGCACAGATGGACAGAAAAAGACCAAGCCTTCCCAATTGCCAGAACAATGATTCCTTTAAGAGTGCTTGTCTGTGTGAAGCAGTGAAATTGTATTCTTTTTACAGAGGAAGCCATTGAAGAGTAAGAAAAATCCTACACAGCTGGATATCACTTTTCTCAAAATACTGCTTGAAGGTCTGTTCTCATGGTATTTTTGGATGTCTCATTGATATGCAGAGGCAAATGATCCCTCACTCAGTGTACAATGATGACAGAGAAAGGATGTGCTGGGTAGCTGTTGCTCTGCAGTCACAGTTACATTGCAATCATCATCAAAACTTAGCAAAAGAAACTATGCCTTACTATTAACAAGCATTTGTCAATGCTGAATGTTTGCTTGCTGGTATTATCATTGGAAGTGCAGGAGTTAGACAGATGCAGAACAAGAATGGCAGTGAAGTATTGAACTTCATGCCAACCCCACCTCCACCCTGTAGAGATGGACAGGCATTGGGGTGTGCCTTTTGGTCACCGGCCATAATGCTCATGCCATTTCACCTCACCCTATCCTGCAGACACCAACAAGTGTTGAGGTGTGCTTTGGGGTGTTTGGCTTTACAGTCACCCCATTCCATAAAGACATACGCTGAAATGGGTGCAGTATAGGAGAATGGGGTGAACTCTGGGACCAAAGAGTCCAAGGTACACCTCAATGCCTGTCACTGGTTGCAGGGTGGGGGTGGAATAGCATGAGCTTTTCAGCCAGCAATCCAAAGGCACATCCATGATGCTTGTCAGTCTGTACAGGGTGGGACGTTATGGTTAGAAACCCTAACGCCCTGGGCATTTGTTGGTATTTGCACTACAAATTTTCAACATGGCCTTTTTGTGACCCCCACCTCATGAAAGCATTTGGGACCTCTGTTCATGAACAGTGGCACTGTGATTTTGTTACTCTGTCCTGAATGTTGATTTCCCACAGCGACCGTACCATTGTGCACAAGATGTGTGAAAACACATTTCAGGCAGGATGTGAAAAATGACAGCTGTACTGTTCATAAGGAGGTGTGCAAAAATGGCAATGTTGAAAATCTGGAGTGAAAATATTACAAATTCTCCAAGTTGCGAGTGTGCATGAAACTGTGCAATGTATGCTTGTAACATAGTCATTTTGTGGACTTTTGTCACCACATTTTCAACATAGGCATTTTGGGACCTCCGCTCATGAACAGTGTCACTGTGATTTTGTTAATCTGTCCTGAACATTGATTTCTCACAGTGACCGTGCCATTGTGCACTAGATGTGCGAAAACACATTTCGGCCAGGATGTGAAAATCGACAGCTGTACTGTTCATAAAGAGGTTTGAAAAAATGCCAATGTGGAAAATCTGGAGTGAAAATATTACAAATTCTTGAAGTTATGAGTATGCGTGGAAACTGTGCAGTGCACGTTTGTAACAAAGTCATTTTTGGGAATTTTTCACCAAATTTGCAACATAAGCTTTTTGGGAGCCCACCTCATGAATAGTGACACTGTCATTTCATTAATCATTCCTGAAAGGTGATTCCATGCAGTGACCGCAAAATCACCTTTTGGGATTGAATAAGCAGATGACAGTGACTGAATTCATGAGGTGGGGTCCCAAGAACTCCATGCTGAAAATGTGGTGCCAAAATTCGCAAAAATGGCTAAGATATCCACCTAAATTGAAAAAAACCTATTTATGCCATTATGCAGCTTACCGACATTTCTTCAATTCACGGTCGGCTTTGAAGAGTGCAGACATGTTCCTGCTCCACTGAAGATCGTCGCACCAGGCTCTAGAGGTAAGTATGGGGTGGAGGGATGCGGGGATGTGGCGGAGATGGTGGGTGCGGGTTGGGGAGGGGCACCAGAGCCAACGAGGGACAGTTTTCTGCTTTTTACGGGTTAAAAAAAAAAAGACATTGGGACAGTTTTTCCATTTACAGGGATAATGGGCACGCTGCCACGTGGGTGTTTGTTGAGGGGGTTGGAGCCGGTGGGGATTGGGCACCCCGTCAGCACATACAATGTGTCTGTGTTTGGGGGAGCGCATGATCCGAGGGGGATTGGGCACCCCCCTCAGCACGCTATGAACGGGGGGGGGACATTATGCTGATGTGGACTGGGCTCCCCATCAGTAAATTAACTGGGGAGGGGGCATACTGACAGGAGGATTGGGTACCCCCACCAGCTTCCATGTGGACTGTGAGAGGCAGATAGTGACAGACGCTACCACGTTTATTAAAATGTTATACCAGGCAAGGCACCACCCTGCAATGACGGATCGCTCCCTCATTGCAATGGTTAATGCATTTCAAGTTGGTGGCATGTTTACTGAACTAGTGTCAGCAGCAATGTGCCACGACATTGGGTAAAGAAAGCCAAGCCCAAAAATGCAGTGGCGGAATTGGCCACCACAATGCCGCACCTCCAGAATCTGCCTCTCTCCTAAGCTGCCACATAATGTTTCTTGTGCATGCGTGCAAGCAAACAAAAAGAATTACATTTCTTCTGCAACTAGGTGGGGACAGAAAAAAGAGGTGATAGGGAAAAAAATAAAAGACTAGTGTGGTGACTCTGAGTTTCAGTGGCACTGTGGTCAGACTGTCAGGTGTTGCTGCAGGTCAGGCCTAACCCACCTCGGCTCCTAAAGAAGCTTTTTTGGGGGCACAGAAACAAAAAAAGCCTTTTGTCAGTTAAAATCTACAACTTAAATAAAGACAAAACTTTTTCCAGAAAGTTATTTTTTTGTGAAGGAAATAGGGATGGAGTGCACAAGTTAGATTGCCCTAGTATGGGCGCTATCAGGTATGCCCTTCCTATCATCAGCCACAGCCTCAGTCTTTTGGAGGATCATTCTTTTTCATTTTAAGCCAAAAAGTCAGAAATTCTAGTACGAATGCCCTTTTCTGGGTCTGGACCTTAGCTAGGCACAGCACAAGTGACAAGGGATCTTATTATTTGTCATTATTTAATTGAAAAAGTAAGAAACACAAGTGAAACAGAATTACTTTCACTTGTACAGAACTGAGAATGCCCTGTATGGGTGATAGCTGATAGGCTCTGACAGTCAGGGCCAGAAGTCTCAGTCTTTCAGGGCACTTTTTTTATTTCAAGCTTAAAAATGTAAGCAATACAAATGTGAGTGCCCAGGGCTGAGTCTGGATCTTAGTAAAATTACTTGTACACAAGTGACGGTGCCATGGTATGGGTGATAGCCAGTAGTATCTGCCATATAATGCCAGAAGCTTCAATCTTTCAGAGGACTGTTCTTTTTTCATTCTAGGACAACAAAGTAAGAAACACAACTGAGAGTACCTTGGTCTGGCCCATAGCCAGGCACAGCACCAGTGACAGGGACCAAAATTTACAAGGATTTCTGTTTTTTTTTTTTACTTTTTTTAGCTGTATGTGATTACAGTTAGTCTTACTGTATTCTATGTCCATGCACCAGTTATTCTTGACCCCCATTAGATATGGTAAGTAATTGCCAGGTACAGTTGCTAGGAGCTGCTGATTGCATATAGAACTGCAGGAAAAAAATGGTAATTGGTTAGCATTCCCAGTGGGTATTTCCAGTGCACAGTGCACACGTGCAAGCTCATTCGCCTTCGGAGGGCTGAAGAAGAAGGAGCTGCACAACACAGTGGGTCCATTTAAAAGTGAATCACGACAGGAGAGGCATGTTCCATCAGATCCTTCTTCGGATGGCCACCACTCCCTTCTGCACATCTCTCCAGGGGGTTCTTCAGCATAGGGCCTTTTGATTGGTTGTCAAGTCACTTTGAGGGAACCTTGTAGAAACTTTGGGATTTATTGGGGGGGGGGGCACTGAGAAAACTGTTTAAGAACAAAGAAGAAGAAGAAACTAGGGATTATTTTATTTTTGGGTGGAGGGGTCTCATTTCTTTTTTGGCTTCACATTGCAAACTGAGGGGGACATGGCTAAAAATGTTGGATTTACTAGGTGGCAGATGAGAAAATTGCTGAAGAAAAGAACACATGGAAGAAAACGTGGTCTACTGACAACAGGGACCAGAATTTACAAGGTTTTCTGTTTTTCTAAACTTTTTTTTTAGCTGTTATGTGATTACAATTAGCCTTACTGTACTCTTTTCCCCATACACCAGTTATTCTTGACTCCATTAGATATGGTAAGTAATTGCCAGGCTAGGAGCTGCTGATTGCATACAGAACTGCAGGAAAATAATGCTAATTGGTTAGCATTCCCAGTGGGCATTTCCAGTGCGCAGTGCACATGTGCAAGCTCATTCGCAGCCGGAGGGCCGAAGAAGAAGAAACTGCACAGCACAGCGGATCCAATTAGAACTGCATTACCAGATGACAGGCATTTTCCATCAGATCCTTCTTTTGGATGGCCACCGCTCCCTTTTGCACATCTCTTCAGGTGGGTCCTCAGCATGGAACCTTTTGATCAGTTGCCAATTGACTTTGAAGGAATCTTGTAGCAACTGTTGGATTTATGGAGGGGGCACTGAAAAAAACTGTTTAAGAACAAAGAAGAAACTGTGGATTATTTTATTTCTTTATTTTTGGGGGGAGGGATCTTATTTCTTTTGGCTTCACTTTGCAGCTGGACGGGATGTGGCTGAAAATGTTGGATTTACTAGGTGGCCATTGAGAAAACTGCTGAAGAAAAGAATGCATGGAAGAAAACGTGGTTTACTGACACGTTGTTTTTTTTTTCACTTTGAACTTATTTAGTTTGGATACTTTTTCACCTTACGCTCATCTAAGAAAAGATTCACGAGGCAAACAGTTTTGTTTAAAAGGCTTTACTCTGCTTTTACAACTGCACTGATAGAAGACAAGTCAAGAACTCTGCATTTAGGAAGTGGGACAGGACCAGTTTAAATCACTAGGTCCTTTAGATAGCATTAAACAAATAAGGCACCAGAATAACATATTGAAAAAAAAATTGCATTTTTTTTTAATTCCCTTTTCTTGTGAAATTCATTGCAAGAAATCATTGTGAGTAATGTTTTGTACAGGGTTGATATTCAGTTGTAGAAAACTGCTTGTATCATGGTTTCTGTTCTTTAGAATTTTACTAGCAGCTCAAACTACATGGCAGAGGCTGGATGCCCCTTACAACAGGCTCTGCAGCTTCACACTTGAGAGTGACTCAAGGGCTACCATTTTGCAGAATACATGGCTGGTAGCTGGCCCAGTTGCACAGATTGGTGAGGCACCAGATGGCTGAGGCACTAGGTGCCTCACCGACTGCCATGCCAGTGACCTAGGGATTCTACAGGGTTCTGTGTAGATGATTCATGCTAAGAATATAGCTGAAAAGGTGAGCTACACAAAGAACAAATTATCATGGAGCCAGGTGTGGTGGGGGTATTTAAAGTAAAGGTGTGACATTCTTTACTGGGCTTCATAGCCCATTACCCTGCCATGGCAATAATCCCTCCTTGTCAAAATTATAAATTTTATGGCTGCCCTGTAAGTGAGGAAAGGCATTGAACTCTAGCTGAACTGCCAGCCAGTCAATCCCTTCCACTTTCCACTTAACAGAGCACACATCTGCGCCTAGACATTTTGTGACGTCCCACCAGGAAGATGGTTGGCGCTCCCTGAGAGACTCCTATGGGGAAATTTTCAGAACATTACTATGCATCTTTAAACTACCTTTGATGCAAACAAAGCCACTACTCGAAAACTGCGCCAGAGCCTCTATTAGTTGACCAATGGCTTCATTTGCGTCAGATATAACAAAGATGCAGTACTATTCAAAATCTCCACCATAAAGATCAGTGTTGTGCTCCACTGTGCTCTCCCTGGTAGGATGTCACCAAACGTCCAACCGTGGGGGCGTGGTCAGTGGACCAGGAAGTGGAAGGGATCAGCTGGCCATCAGTTCAGCCAGAGTTACAGTCCCTTCCATCCCTTACAGGACAGCATTAAAATCTATAATTTTAACAAGGAGGGACTATTGCCGCAGCAGGGTAATGGGCCATGAAGCCCAAAACTGAAAGTAAAACTCTCACACCTTTATTTTAACAGAAGAGTGTTGTATGTCCAAATAAGCTCCAAAATGTACCACACAGCATCCAAAACCCCAGAGAT
Organism: Neoceratodus forsteri; assembly: GCA_016271365.2. Taxonomy (NCBI): domain Eukaryota; kingdom Metazoa; phylum Chordata; order Ceratodontiformes; family Ceratodontidae; genus Neoceratodus; species Neoceratodus forsteri. The sequence goes on from CM028129.1 coordinate 511,748,987, forward strand.
TCTGGAGGCTTGGCAGCCCAGGGCTTACGTTAACCCCCTATAGAAGTTCCCAAATGGGAATTCTGAGGATTTTGAAGCATACAAATGAAAGCAGTGCTTCAGCATTGACCCTGTATATGGAAAGGTTTTCATGAATTTCATCAGGTAATGCCTTTCAAAGCCACTACAGCAAATTTCCTACCCCAGGATTCCCTGGTCTGACCCCCAACATTTGAAGCAGAGGGTCAGCCTGACTCCCATTTTACTAGTGCTAATGCAAGCCCTGTGGCCCTCAGACCCCTAGATTTTATATAATTATTTCCTTTAACAAAATTACTCACATTATCCCGTAAAATGACAGAGCTCCCATAGAAGGAAGTACATTTATTTATAGTCATTGCCAATTAGGGCTCCTTCTATTTACTGCTGTGCATTTTTGATTATGGGCTCTCCTGGCTATTATGCTGCTCTTTTCCTCTCCCCAATCATTTAGTTAGCCCCTGGTGCTCTGACATTACCCACTGTGCAGCTCTACTGTATGTGTTGCTTGCTGCTTCCATGCTCCCCTCAGGGAGCCCACTGATTCCTCCTGCCTGCCTCCCTCCCACAGATACTTTTATCCCATTTCAGGCATTGACCTTCAGCCACAGTGTGGCTTTTTCTTTGTGGCCCCCATTCTCTGCATTTACTCTTCCTGTCCCTTCTACCAAGCCCCTCATGGCATTTGCACTCAGCCACAATATGGTTTAGATAGCAGTTTCTGCCCACTCCTACTGGCTACCCATCCTCTGGATCCTCTAACAAGCCCCTTGGGGGCTCTTCACATACAGTAGCTGCTTTGTGGCTGATTGGTAGAGGGAGGCATATTTGCCCTAGCCTCCTCCACCTCCTGAAACTCTCCTTGTTTTTCCCACCCACACAGAGCAGGCCACAGCCTGTACTCAGTGCGGGCTGGGAGTTGAAAGTGCCCACCGGCACTGCTGCTCCAGTGCAGTACTACTAAACTGAAGGATGCATAGACACAGCATTTCTGATTAGTGGTTTTATGGACAGCCTACCAGCCTGGTACATACAGTCGGGGCCCAGGGAATCCTCCCCTCAACTAGAAGTCAGGGAAAGGTTAAATATAATTTTGTTTTAAACACCACCATTTGCAACTGGCCACAATGGCGTTAGTTCACTATACCACCAGGACTATACCTTTACACCACTGGCATTCTGGGACAACTCAAGACCCCTGAATCACCAGTGTCCCATTTTTAAATAATGCGGGGGCCACTAGCCCAAAAGCCTCCCCACTAGCCCATCAAGGCTACTACTTAAACCTGCAGGCCACCTAGAGGTGCCAAGGAAGTTTTGCTGAGCCCCCAATATCACTTTATTCTCTTTTTAGGTGTCTGTATTTTTATTGTCTATCTCTATTTTCCTTACTTTGAACTTAAGTGTAATTTTTCCTCTAAAACTCCCCTTCCTTTACTCTTATGCTGTATTGCATCCTTTTTCTGTTTCTCCACTCTCTGTCTCTAATCTAACTAATCTATTTCTCCCTTTATTTGTACAGGTCTGGCCAGACTGTATACCAATCAGATAAATATATTTGTTTAATTCTAACCCCCTAGTCTCTCCTCTAGGACCTCTGACCCTTTGTGTCTCCTCAGCCTTCTCTGTTCTTCCCTTTCAGGTCCTACCAGAATACCCCCAAGTCAAGACATCCCAACTCTGGACTCCCTAACTGTGATGGAGCAGGTAAGTCCTAATTACCTAACTGCCCTGTAGGGTAAATAGCATATAACAAGGTGCCCACACCTTTGTAGTGTGTAGTAACTTAAGCTACTTATTTAGTTTTGTGGCCTGGAAATGAGAGATATGTTCAGCTTCGGCCCCACCTGGTGTTTGTTGGTCTACACTGACAAGGTTCCAGCCTTGCTTACTTATCAGTTAAGACAGAAGACTCCAAGGTGGTAAAGCTGCAGGCACATATAAAGAATAATGACCCCACTCTCCATCAGTGTCTTTTGCAGCTGTTAGACTCTTCCCACCTGACCCCTCCCCTCCAAAAGCCCTTACTTACCGATCGGGGGGTCCAATGCCATAATTCTCTCTGGATTACAGACACATCTTCACTCTTCAAAGTCACACTGTGAACTGAGGAAACAGGTATGCGTTTCAATGTATTTCAATGGGGTTTCAAACTTAGTGCCACAACTTGACCATTTTTGCATATTTTTGACATAATTTTCTATGTGTCTTCTTTGGGACCCCCACCTCATGATCAATAACACTGTCATTAGGCAGATCTGTCCCGAAAGGTGATTTCATGGTCCCTGTACAAAATCACCCTTTGGGCAGGAGTTAAACATTTTCTCTACCTATGTTCATGAGGTGGGGCCATAAGAAGGCTATGTTGAAAATTTCTTGCATGAATACTAACAACAAAGCTATGAACCTACGTTGCATTTTGCGAATGCAGGCTCATAACTTGAATATATTTCCCCCAAATTCACAACATAGCATTATCTTTACAGCAGCTCATCAGTATGATGGTTGTCATTTTTAAAATCCTGCTCAAAGTGTTACTTTACATCCCAAAAGGTGATTTCATGGTCCCTGCATGAAATCACCTTTTGGACAGGAGTTGAAATTTTTCTCTGCCCTTGTTCATGAGGCCAGGACATAAGAAGGCTATGTTCTAAATTTGCTGTAAAATATTTTTACAAAAATTATGAGGCTATGTTGCATTTTGAAAATGCAGGCTCATAACTTTGGCAATTTTCACTATTTTTACCTCAGATTCCTCACTTGCAGATGTATGGGCTCTGGTCAGAGTTTGTTTGTTAAACAGATGCAGTTTATGTCGGACTGCTGATGTTGCTTCAGTGCCTGTGTGGATTCAACACTATGTATAGTCCCACTGCATGAAGAGGTACACAAATTATGTGTTTTTTTATAGAGATTTTTTTTTCTTATTTGTTTCACCACAACTTCAGGATGCAAGAGTTGGTGGTGCACAGAAAGACAAAGAGCAGATCATGCTACATATTGGGCTCAATTTTCAAAAGTGTTAGAATGACGCAAGGGACTTGCATCATAAGATTTTGACACAAGTGGTAACTTGTGTCATAACTTGCATCAATTGTGATTTTCTAATGCAGCTGCATCAAATCATGGTGCAGCTGTGCCAAAGCCCCCTTGTGTGATGGGTGCATCAAACAACCAGGTGCACCAGGTTGCAAGGGTGCTTGCACCATGGTGGGGTGGCAACATCCCCTTTTTTTGGATTTTGGAAGCCCCACTGTGGATGCAGCAAGGGGCAACACTTAGACCATCCATGAGGTGGTCTAAGTGGCTTGTGCCAGAGGGAGGGGATCTGACAATGGGCTGCTGGGGGCAGAAGGTGCTCAGGAGGTGGCATTGGGGGTCAGAGAAACAGCTGGGAGTGAGGGGGTGATGTGGCACCTGGTGGGGTGAGTTTACTGTTATATTAATTTGTTAATATCTATCAATATGTAGTATATTACTACATAGTACTGTACCTATTAATAAAACTGTACTGCTGTACTGTGTTACCACTATGATGCCATGTTATTTGGAACTATCACATGCCCCTCCTTGCCTGTGTTGGAGTTATATGTATGTACAATTTAATTAATAGGTTCAGTACTGTGTAGTAATATATCCTGGATCCCTGTGGCAATTCTGACAGGTACCTTGACTCTTTGGCACAGCTGTCAACTTGTGGCAAACCCGGGGAGTTTGGTGCCAGGACCCTGATTTTTGTCAGATCAGATGCAGGGTCCCTGGCATGCCCGGAGTTTGCTGCAGCCCTAAAGTGATGCAACTTGCATCACTCTAAGTACTCCTTGAAAATCGAATGAGTGTGAGTGATAACTGAGAACTGTCCAGTGGCTCTTGATATAACTGGGTGGTTATAACAGGAAATAATTTTATGGTTATTGTGTTGTAAGCTAGCCTAGTCAGTAGCTATGCATAGAATAATTGATGGGTAAGTGTACATAACAAGAATTCTGTACATAGCTGAGGAGTGGAATGCTACATAAACCCCAAGAGTGAAGCTCCAGGAGTTTATACAAGCATCCTACTGTATAAAATTTGAGTTTTGCGCACCTACCCATGTGTTGTTTTATATAATTGCAGTGCTCTTTTTTTTTTTGCCTCAGAGATTAAAAATAGAGCTGGTTTAAAACTGGTAAGGAAAAAATGCATGACATAGAATAGGTCTCTGCATTTAAAGCAGCACTTTATTTTTTGAAACATGCAACAGGTTAACTCATTTTGCTTGGGTAAACTCATTTTGCTTGGATAAACTGAGTCTTTCACATTTAAAACATTTAACTTGAAACTACAGAACTTGCAGAAACAGCACGAGTAGTGCTGAAGCACGTGACCACCAGAACCATGTTTTTTTTAGTCACAAATAAAAGTTTAGGAACTGTCAGCAACATTTCACTAATGAAAAAGGATTTAAGAGAGACTTTTTCAGTTTTTGAAACAGGTTTTTAGTTGCGTTGTAAAACCAAACAAAACTTAGCTTCTATGGCAACTGGGGTACTTGCTTGTTTATCACAATGCTTTGGGGGGGAGGGGGAGAGAGAGAAGCCAACATGAGATTAGCAAGTGACCTGGAGGAAAGAGCAGTTTGTAGGTCTTTTTAGGGCAATAGTGGGCGGAGCCCTGTAGACCTTTTGCTTTCAAAAAAAGGACTCTGCATTCCTTGCATTCTTTGCAAATGAACAACATGATGGAGTTGCTCCATAGTTGCCTCCACATCCATGGAGCACTCCGCTCACACTGCACTATTTTTCATTTCACAAAAAGCATCGGGGGCATCCTGATCACAGACACTGGGGGATTGGGCACCCCCATTGTCACTCTTATGCTTGTGGGGGTTGCTGGGTGCTGAGAGGGAGGGTTGGTTGGAGGGCTAATTCCAATTTTAAAGAAAAAAGAAACAACAGTCATGGCATGCTCCACTGTGTGAAAGATAGCTGCCACACTCTACTGGTTGTGCAAAATATTTAAAAAAAAAAAACAGTTATGAGAATATGTTGAATTTTGCAAATACCGGCTCATAACTTTGGTAATATTCAATATTTTTACTACGACTTTTCAACATAGCCATTTCTTTACAGCACCTCATGAATGTGAAAGCTGTCATTTTCAGCTCCTGCCCAAAATTAGTTTTTGCCTCCTGAAAATGATTTTGCAGTCCCTGCATGAAATCATCTTTAGGCCAGGAGTTGTACATTTCCTCTGCCCTTCTTCATGAGGCAGGGCCATAACAAGGCTATGTTGAAAATTTGGTGTAAAAATATTACAAAACAAATTTTCAATATTTTTACCCCAAATTCCTCAGCTGCAGTCCTATCAGCTCTGGCCAGAGTTTGTTTATGTTCGCTGTGTGCAAGCACAGTGATCATCTTGTTATGATATACAGAGTTTTGAGAGGTGTGTCACTTTCATCCTATGCACGGCAGTCTGTAATCATCAGTGTCACACCAGTCATCAGCCAGGCTGATCATGACACTGTTCTAGCGTGCTGGATGGAAACTTCATTTATGTCAAAGGAGAGAGCTGGCCCAATCATAGGATGACACTTTCCTTTGATCTACATAATGCCACCCAGCAAGCATAGCTGATCTGTCAAGATCAGCCTGCTGTGGTCCATCCCCCCTCCCAGCGTAATCCACAGTGCTGGCTACAACCCTCCTCCCATCCCATTTTCATTTTGCAACACTGGGGAGCCCATCCTGGTACCACTAAGCATAAAGAAAAGGCTACCTCACTCTCTCCCACCCCATTTTCTGGCACAGGGGTGCTCAGTCCCTGGTGCTGGCTGCTACCCCCACCTACCCATTTTGATTATGCGACATCAGGAGCCAACTAGTGCTGCCAAACATATCACTGACACAGGGGTGCCCAGTCCCCAGTATTGGTACCTGAAATAAAAAAACCATCCCTCATAGTATTGTATGTAAAATACACCCTGTAAAAAGAAAAATGTTCATTGATGTCTGTTGCTGCTGCTGCCATAACTGTCCCCCTGCCGTACCCTCCCACTCAGCACCCTCCCTCACACCCCACAAGCCCTTACTTACCTACTGAGGTACAATGATGTCATCCTTTTCTGGACTGGAGACATGTCTTCACTCTTCAATGCTGGACCACAAACTGAGGAATGCAGACATGTAGTTCAATGTATTTCAATGGGTTTTGAACTTGTCATCATAGCTTGGTCATTTTTGAATATTTTTGCCTCAAATTTTCAACATAGCTTTTTTGGGACCCTGCCTCATGAACAGTGACAGTGAAATTATGCAAATCTATCCCAAAAGGTGATTTTGTGGTTGCTGCATGAAATCACCTTTCAGACAGGATTTTAAAATTTTCTCCACCATATGGCATGAGATCATAAGAAGGCCATGTTGAAAATGTAGGGTAAAAATATTAAAAGAAATAACAAAGTTATGAACCTATATTGAAATTAATGAACACACACTTGTAACATTGCTAATGTTCAATATTTTTACCCCAAATTTTCAACAAAGACATTTCTTCACAGCACACCATGAATGTGACAGCTGTCATTTTTAAAATCCTGGCCAAAATGTGTTTTTGCACTTGTGGCACAAAATCACTGTTTGGGCAGGATTTGAAAATTTGCTTCACCCTTGTTCATAAAGTGGGGTCATAAAAATGCTATGGGGAGTCAGAACAAGGCTATGTGGAAAATTTGGGTACAAATATGAAAAAACAACAAAGTTATGAGTCTATGTTGAAGTTTTTCAATGTACATTCGTAAGAGTGGTAATTTTCCAGTGTAGGACCCTAACTTTTTAACAGCCATTTTTTCACACCATCTCATGAATGTGACAACTGTGATTTCTCAAATCCTATCCAAAATTAGTTTTCACACTTGTGGTGCAAAATTTTATAAATGGCACCTGTCATGCTTAGAATGAATGGTCATAAAATAATTATGTTAAACATTTGGGATAAAAATGTGAAAAACCAACTGTGAGGAAACGCTGAATTGTTCCAACATTTATTCATAACTTTATTTTTGCAGATTCTGGCCTCTAATGTTCAACATATCCCTTATGTTACCCCACCTCCTGAACATGGCAGATGTCATTTTTCAAATCCTCTTCAAAATTCGTTTCTACAGTCGCACAACAAAATCAATTGTCTGATGGGTTTTTAAAAATTCCACCTGTCTTAATCATAACATCAGGTCATAAAAAAGACTGTTGGACATTTGTGGTCAAAGTGTGATAGCCCACTTAAAAGTAAATATTGCCTTTCAGCTACCTATCCTATGTATTTGCAATCTAACAATGTGTAAAAGCAGGACACCACTGAACATTAGATATTGCATCTCATACAACCATACATACAAACATATGAAGAAGCCTGCAGAGGAAGGCCATTTGGTCTATCTAGTCTGCTCATATTGCAGGGTCCACAGCTTGAGCTACTGACCCTGCTCCCCCTTCCCACTCCTCCCATCCTTTCCATCCTGCCTACCCATGAACCTTACCTTACCCCATGCCTGTCCCAGCCTCTCTTGAAGCTGCCCACCGTCTTCAATGAAACCACCTCTTCTGCCAGTTCATTCCAAGTTTCCATCATTTCTGTGAAGAAGTGCATCCTGACCTCCATCCTGAACCTCCCTTTTCAGCTTAAGACTGGGCCCCCTTGTGTTATGGTTGCCACTTAGCTTAAAAAGACACTCCTTATCCACCTTATTTATCCCTTTCAAGTACTTGAAGGTCTCCATCATGTCCTCTCTCTCTCTCTCTCTCTCCTGTCCTTGAGGGAGTACATGTTAAGTGCCCCTCAACCTCTCCTCATATGCCTTACCCTGCTGACCTGCTATCATCTTTGTAGCCCTCTTCTGGACCATCTCCAGAAGATTAATGTCCTTTTTGGTAATCAAAACAGCTGCATTTGATTTAGAATTTGCACAATAACTTTGCACTACAGCATTTTTGAAGGCGCTTATCTGCTCTGTCCTAGGTAAATACATAGTAAAAATGTGTACAAGCAAGACCCGGTATAACAGCAATAACAGTGACGAACATTTGGCATTGGTAAATGCTTATTTTTTATAGATGTAGGTCCCAATCCTGAAAACCTGAAATGAAGAACCATTTGTGAGGAAACTGAAGTGTGAGCCCTGAGTGTTTTGAGGTGTTTGGCAGTTCTGCAAAAGTGACTGCTTGCACGAGGACAACCATGACTCATGGGTTTCTGATAGAGAAAGCCAATGTGCATTTTCTGTTATAATCAGCTGGTTATAATGGAAAATTGCAACTAAATTATAACTGGTTTTCCTTTCTCTATGGGAAAAAACAGACACCAGTTATTATATATAGAATAATGTACTGGTAATCATACACAATAAGCCTGAGTTTCCATCAAGGGATTGAAACAACTGCATGTGGACCTTAAGAGTGAACTTCAATAGATTCATGTGGTTATCTCAACACTGAGATGGAAATACATAACAAGTTTTTTATGGATGCCCATATTTAATAATAAATATTGAATTACTGTACTTAAAAGTTTTATTTAACTGTTATTTTTCTTGGTAAACACCCTGAATTCAAAATCAGTTTTCTCTCAACCCCTATGTGTTCCTGGTAGAGGTGTATGTACATATGTATGCTGGGGGGAGAGCCCTAAAGCAGTGACTACAGATCAGGGGAAGGGGGATTCAATGAGGGGGTTTGGATGTTTCACAGACCATTTTTTCCCTTTAATTCTCTAGTCTCTGTTCACTAGATGTGTGCTTTCTGCCTCCCGCACATCCCATCCAGTTAGCTGAGGGCTGATGCATAGAAATACCATGCCCTTTAACATTTATTTATACATGTTTTTATGTATGTATTCATTTCTTTTCTTCTTTCTTTCTTTCTTTCTTTCTTTCTTTCTTTCTTTCTTTCTTTCTTTCTTGTACAAGGGACCTTTTTTCAGGAATGATCTAGATCTGTTTAGGCAAAGAAAAGGGTGGCAATTAGAGATATATGGTTACAAACAAGCTGGGAAATACATTTTCAAGAGTAACTGAAAGTACAGACAAAAACAAAGTAAAACATTTGTATACAATTTCAATAAAATGGCACAAAAAGTAAGTTAAGTAAATCCCACCTATGAATTGGCCTCAGTGGATGGGTGCAGGTGGGGTATGCTTGCATTGTGGGTGGTTCCAACAATTGTAAACTGTGGTTTTTAAATAAAATTTCAAGGACGGTGATCAGAGGATGGGGTGCAACTAGACACCAGGGAAACACAAAATATTAATGGGGACAGTGATTGGAGGGTGAGGGGTACCACTAGACACCAGGAAACATTAAATCATTATGGGAATGGGGATCAGAGAGTGGGGGTGCCACTAGACACAAAGGGTGGGATATTCAAAGGGGTTGAGCATAGCGCAACAGTGTTGTGCCATGTGCAACTCACTGATATGCCCTGGTGTGATATTCAAAGGGGGATGTTGCACTGCACAGATCCCGATGCGCTGGGGTGCACCAGTAATGTATGCGGTGCAAGTGCAGGGGGCATGCCCATGCATATTCTACACATCCCGATATTCAGCCTGGGATGTGCGGCACAAATGCTGGTGCAACCCCTACTTGTGCTGCACATTGGTGCTCAAAGTTGAGCCACAAAGAAATAGGAGCAAGTGCTGGCCACCCACAGGTGAGCTGCCTTATTGCAGGGCGCAACACTGCAGCTGCCAGCTGTGGGTGGCCACCCAAGCTCCAGAGCCAAGGTCTGTCAGCGTCATGCCCCCCCATGCCCAATTGCGGGCATTGTACTAGTAATGAAATCCCTGGTGGCCCAGTGGACTGCTTCCAGCCCGATCCTGGGCATAAGTATTATTTAAATCAAGTACAATATCCCTGGTGGTCCAGTGAACCACTTCCAGCCTGATCACCAGCATAGGTATACTAAAAACAGTTGAAACTAACCCTGGTGGTTCAGCGGTACCCCCCTCCCCACCTGCCCACTGAGCCACACCACCCCATGCCCCCTCGGTTAGTGGCGAGTGGCAGCTCCCCACCCGCAAGCCGCCCAGCTGCCTGCCGACTGACTGTGTACAGTTCAGCTGTACACCCATTTGTCCACAGTGTGGGCCAATGGGCGTGCAGACCATACCATACTACACAGTCCCGATATGTGAATGGATCCATGCCATGTGCATTACGGGAGACCATGTTGCTATATTCAATGGTGCTGAGCCATGGTGCAGCACCATTGAATATTGCCCAGCACACTCCCTGGTGCATTCCAGTTGCACTGCACCCAGTTTGTACCCCTGCCTGGCACATTTCTGAATATCCCACCCATGGAATATGAAAATTTTCATATGAACAAAAATATCATATGAAAATTTCCATATGAATGGAAATATAATAGGACAATCTTTGCATGAACGAAAATCTCATACGAAAATTTCTGCTTGAATGAAAATCTCATATGAATATTTTTGTATACAGCCATACGAAAAAAGTGGAAGTAAGTCACAGAAAAGGATTTACAAAGTAAAAAAAACATATTTTGGGGTAATTTTTCCAACACTTAAGTGCAGAATCCACCTAATGGAGTCCCAATGAGCAACATACATGTGTTGGTCTCTCTCCAGGATGTCATTGTTGTGGGTTTTGGAATTTTTTTAAGAAAAAAAGGAAAACAATAGGGCAGCAAATGAAAAATTATTTTTCCCTCATGAAAAAGTATTGGCCCCATACAAAAAAGGATTCTTTTTTGTTTCATACAGCTATTTTGAAGTGCTTACTAAGCATGCTCAGAACTGAAATTTCAACATTAGATAACTTTGGAACAGATTAATATTTTTTCATCAAACCAGTGAAAGGCACTACTGTGGGGCATGGCTTTTTTTACCATGAAAATTTCAGGCCAAAAAACAGCAAACTCCCCTTCCCCAAAATTCACTTTTTTCACTATGCAGATCTCAGAATCTGCACATCCTACCAGAACAGGCATGCAAAATTTCATGCAAATCTGTTGAATGGTTGCAAAGTTATTAAAGTGCAAAAACTGGGGTTTAACATTAAACACCTTACTAAACCCTAAATATTTTATATATATATATATATATAATATATATATATATATGTGCATGTGTGTGTGTGTGTGTGTGTATATATATATATATAGTATATAGATATATGATATATATATATATATATAGAGAGAGAGAGAGAGAGATTATTTGCAAAGTTTGATTAATGCAGTAGTTAGGGTTGATGTGATGAAAGCAGGAAAATGTGGTGTTAGGGTTTCCAACCCTAACACCCCACCACCCACCCACCAAATAGCAACAGTAAAAAACATTAATGTTTCACCTGTCCTGCATCTTCTCTATTTAGGCATAGGGTGAAGCTTGGGGTTGTCAGCCCTAGGGTGAGCATTAGGGCTAACACCCCCAAGCTTCTCCCCATGCTTGATTAGCAAAGATGCAGGAGAGGTTTTTCCTGTTGCTGTCTGGTGGGATGGGTAAGGTGTTAGGGTTGGAAACCCTAATGCCATATTTCTTTGCTTTTGTCACTTTTACCCTAACTAGTGCATTAACAAACTTTTTGCAAAGAATTTCCTAACTTTTTGAGATAGTATAGTTGTATCCTCCCCATCCCTCCTTAGATGCGTACATATATGTTGTTGTGGAAGCTTGCATTTGTAATAAAACAGGGATGAAATTGTCAGCATAGCCTTCTTGTTACCCCACCTCATGAACCCAGTAATGAAAATTTTGAATTCCCTGCAAAAACATGATTCCATGCCACCACAGTACCATTGTGCACCACAGGTGTGAAAACACAGTTTGGCTAGGATTTGAAAAATTACAGCTGTCATGTTCATGAGGTGGTATAAAAAGATGTTTATGTTGAAACTTTTGAGTCAAAATGTTTAAAATCACCAGTTATGAAGGAGCATAGCAAAATTTCAATGTATGCACATAACTGGCATTTTACATATTCTGACCCTAAAATTTCAACATAGCCTTCTTATGACCCCACCCGATGAACAAGGGAGGTGAAAACTTTCAAATCCCACCTGAAAGGTGATTTCTCCAAGTGACCACAAAATCACCATTCTGGATTGATTTATGCAATTCCACCAACATTGTTCATGAGATGGGATCTCAAAAAGGCCATGTTGAAAATTTGGTGTAAAAATATGAAAAAATGGCAAAGTCATGCACTAAAGTTGAAAACCACATTTAAATACATTGATTCCCATCATGAAAAAGGACCTTTTTTGTGACTCGTGATACGAATCAAGAATCATTTTTCTTATCACGAGTCATAAAAAAAGATTTATTATTAAAAAAAAAACATTTCAAGGCCATTTCTGCAACAGTTAAGTGCAGAATCCAGCTAAGGGGTCACAGAAAAGCAAGCTACATATGTTGGTTGCTCTCAGGAATGCCATTTATGTGGGTTTTCAAATTTGAATTTTTATGGGAAAACAGACAAGATGGTGACAAATGAAACAATGATTTTTCCCTCATGAAAAGAATTGGCTCCATTAAAAAAATAATTCTTTTTTTGTTTCATAGAGCTATCTTGAAGTGCTTGCTGAGCATGCTCAGAACCAATTTTTAAAACTTACAAAATGAAATAACTTTGGAACAGATTAATATTTTTATCACCAAACAAGCAAAAGGCACATCTGTGGGCCATCCCCTTTTACCCTGAAAATTTCAGACCAAACTTCCAAACCATCTGGGAAATAGCCAAATTCAAAGAAAACCCCTTTCAAACCAATGGGGAAAAAAAGTGTAATTAACTTTTTGCACTATTCAGAACTCAGAATCCACCCATTCAACCAGAACAAAACTTTACACATCTAGAGATCTACTCCAGAAGGCCACGCATGCAAAAGTTCATGCAAATTTGTTGAACAGTTGTGAAGGTATTAAAGTCCATAAATTGGGGGTTAACATAGAACTGCCCATATGACCGTAACTATAGGGGTGCGACTGCATCCCTAATATATATATATATATATATATATATTTATGCAATGGGGGTGAGAATAAAACTTGGCAAATAATAGCAATATTTTTGGGTTGCCAGACCTACAGTGAGAATTTCACATCTATCTTCATTGTAGGTCATTTATCCACACAGTAGATCTAAGAGAGACACATATAGCACTTAGCCTCAGCAACTCACAAACATTTTGATTGGGAGGAGCTGGCAGCATGAGCAGCACAATCAGAATTCACTTGCTCACTTGCATGCCAGCTCCCACTTGACAGTTTAATTTCTCTCCTGCAACATACAAAACACTTTCATTTTCTCCCCAGTTCTTTCATTGTAAACTATTAAAAACAAGCATTTGTCAATGCTGAATGTTTGCTTACTGGCATTAGCAGTGGAAGTGCAGGAGTTAGACAGATGCTGTATAGGAATGGCATTGAAGTATTGAACTGACGCCAACTCCACCCTCACCCTGCAGAGATGGACAGGCATTGGGGTGTGCGTTTGGATCGTCACCCATGACGGTCATGATATTTCACCTCACCCTACCCTTCAGACACTGACAAGTGTCGAGGTGTGCTTTGGGGTGTTTGGGCTTTACATTCACCTCATTCCATAAGGAAATACACTGAAATGGGTGCAGTGTAGGAGAATGGGGTGAACTTTGGGGGCAAAGGGTCCAAGGTGCACCTTAATGCCTGTCACTTGCAGTGGGGTGAGGGTTGGGGTGGAATGGCATGTGGATTACTGTCAACAGTCCCAAGTCACACCCCTGATGCCTGTCAGTCACTACAGGGTAGGGCACTATGGTCAAAAACCCTAACGCTCTGGGCGTTTCTTGGTATTTTTACTCCAAGTTTTCCACATGGGTTTTTTGTGACCCCACCGCCTGAACAGTGACACTATCGATTCATTAGACAAAAGGTGATTTTGCAAAGCGACTGCGCCATTTGGTGCCACAGGTGTGTAAACACATTTTGAACAGGATGTGAAAAGTGACAGGTGTACTGTTCAAGAGGAAGTGTAAAAAATGGCATTGTTGAAAATCTAGATTGAAAATATAAAAAACTGGTGAAGTCACGAGCGTGCATAGAAACTGCGCAATATACACCTGTAATGTAATTAGTTTGGGGATTTTTTTATAGCAGATTTTCAACATAGGCATTTTGGGACCTCTGCTCATGAACAGTGTCACTGTGATTTTCTTAATCTGTCCCGAACACTAATTTCCCACTGTGACTATTCTGTGTTGGAAGTGCGAAAACACATTTTGGCCAGGGTGTGAAAAATGACAGCTGTACTGTTCATAAAGAGGTGTGGAAAAATGTCAGTGTTAAAAATATGGACTGAAAATATTACAAATTCATGAACTTAAGAGGGTGCATGGAAACTGCACAATGCACGCTCATAACACAGTCATTTTATGAACTTTTGTCACCAAATTTTCAACATAGCCATTTTAACACCTCTGCTCATGAGCAGTGTCACTATGATTTTCTTAATGTGTCCCAAACATTGATTTTGCACATCGACCGCACAAATGTGCACTACATGTGCAAAAACACATTTTGGGCAAGATGTGAAAAATTACAGCTGTACTGTTCATAAGGAGGTGTGGTAAAATGACAATGTTGAAAATCTGGAATGAAAATCTTAAAAATTCTCAAAGTTACGAGCATGCATAGGAACTGCGCAACGCACGCTCATAAAACAGTCATTTTGGGGAAGTTTTTCACCAAATTTTCAACATAGGGTTTTTGGGGGCCTATCTCATGAACTGTGACACTGTCATTTTATTAATTAGTCCTGAAAGGTGGTTCCGTGCAGTGACCATGAAATCACCTTTCGGGACCGAATAGCAAAATGACTGTGACTGAATTGATTAGGTGGGGTCCCAAGAACCCCATGTTGAAAACTGGGTGAAAAAATTCCTAGAAATGGCCAAGATATGCACCAAAGTTGAACCCCCCCCCATTTATGCCATTATACAGCTTACCAGCAATTCTTCTGTTCGTGGTCGGCTTTGAAGAGTGCTGACGTTTTCCAGTCCACTGAAGATTGTCACGTCAGCCTCTGGAGGAAAGTATAGGGTGAGGGGGGGTGGGGAGGTGGTTTGCACAGAGGGTGGGCGCGGGTTGGGAGGGGGCAAGAGAGTCAATGAGGGACCATTTTTTCTTACAGGTGTTTTTCTTTTTTTTACAAAGACGATGCAGGACTTTTGCCATGCTGAGGTGGGCTCCCAGAGTGGCAGCTGGAAGTTTGTTTGCGGGGCCAGTGGAGCTGAAGGGGGACTGGGCACCCCATTGGCCATACAGACTTTTGCCACACTGGGGTGGGCTCCCAGCTTGGCACCTGGAAGTCTGTTTTGGGGAGTACAGTGGTGCCAATGGGGATTGGGGACCAAAGTCAGCCATACAGACTTTTGCCATGCTTTGGTCTCCGCATCGTGGCAGTGGAGCTGACGGGGATTAGGCATCCCCGGCAGCCATACAATGCAGGGTGGGGGTTAGCACATGAGCACGCTGAGGTGGGCTCCCAGTGTGCTACTTGGGTGTTTGTTGGAAGGGTAACAAAGAAAAAAACAAAGCTGTCTATGACAGCTGTTCAGATGCAGTGCTGACGTGTAAGCACTTTGCATGCTGCTGACGGCAGTATGCAAATTGCTTACTCATTACCACCGCTGATTGTAGCAGTCTTTTGCTTTCAACTGTACACTACTGCATCTGAACTGCCGTCATAGACAGCTCAGACATTTATTGGTGCGATGAGACCGCGCCTGCAAAAAGGAGCAGGGCATTGGAAGCGGGGTGGCACATACGAAAATTTGTATGGTGGCACTATGTTTCTTGCACATGCATGCAAGCAAACATAAAAATCAATCTTCAGCTTCACACAATATTACAATTTCTCCTAAAGGTCTCAAGTACCACACAAAACACACTGAATTATTTTCATTGTCTCCCCCACCCGATGTTCTTTCACTTCAAATTTAAAAAAA